>PVLA01013971.1:0-33463 GCA_004027455.1 Hydrochoerus hydrochaeris
GCTGTTTTAATTTGCATTTCTCGAATGACCAGTGATGGTGAACATTTCTTCATGTATTTATTTGCCATTTGTATATCTTTCTCTGAGAACTGTGTGTTCATCTCAGATGCCCATTTTTGGAGAGGGTCTTTGAATTTGGGGGGCTTGATGTTTTTCAATTCTTTATATATTCTGGACACAAGTCCTTTTTGATGAGCTTTTTTTAAGTTTTAATTTCTTCCTGTGTCAGGAGGATCCATCTCCCTCTGTCTGGATCTCTCCAGGGTGTTTTATTCTGGCATATGAATTTTTTTTCCCAGGAGGCTTTGTATTCTGTTGCTCACTGATTGGCCATCTTGTCTTCTTTCCCCTTCCTTTTATTTTTAACCTACCTATTACATTATGTTTTAAGTAAATTTTTTGTAGACTGCACATAGTGGAATCATGTGTTTTAAAAATCTATTCTGAAAATATTTGCTTTTTAATTGGTGTGTTTTTACCATTTTAATTTAATGTAACTAATGATATATTATAATTTAGGTTCACTATTTCCTATTTGTGCCTTCTTTTTTATTTGTTTTAATCTCCTTCTTGACTTCAGAGTTTCAAACATGTTTAGTACTTTAATTTCTTAACTTTTAAAGTATATATTTAAGGTGGATAGTCTAGTATTGTATCACACATCTTTAACTTTTCATTAGCTACTTAAAGTCAATATTTTACCATTTCAAGTGGAGTGTAGAAAATAGTACATAAACACCTCTATTTCTACTTGATGCTATGTATGAACATACATACATAGTACATACATAATAAGTCTATATACATTAGCTTTCTATCATTCTAAGAAGATACTTGAGATAAGCTTAAAAAGAGGAAATATTCATTTGACCCACAGTTGTTGCTGGACTCTTGCTTTGGGCCTGTGGCAAGGCAGTGTGTCATGGTGGAAGCACATGGTGGAGAAAATTGCTTATCTCATGGTGGCTAGGAAGTGAAGAGAAAGACTGGAAAGGCCAGAATCCCATTCTCCAAGGGCACACCCCCCCAAAATAGCTTCCTTCCACTAGGCCACCTCTCCTAGCTGTTCCACCACTTCCCAGTAGTGCCACTAGTTGGCAACCAAGCCTTTAACACATAGCCCTCTGGGAGAAAATTTCAGATCCAAACCATAGCATCATACACTAGAATCCTCACCATGTGATGGTATATTTTTGCTTTCGGTCATCAAACATATTTTTAAAAGTTTAAAAGATGAATAAAGAATAGTTTAGTATACTGACCCAGATATTTAGCCTTTTTGTTGTTTTTCCTTTATTCATGATGTTCCTAATTTTCTTTCAGTATTTTTCCACTTCTTGTTGAATAATTTCTTTATTCTTTTGGAGCAGGTCTGCTAACAATAGGTTTTGTTAGTTTTCCTTGATTTTTACTAGAGAGCATCTTTATTTCACTTTAATTCTTAAAGGATATTTTTGCTAGATATGTCACCTTTAGTTGGTTGCTCTTTACTTGCAGCACTTTAAAGTTTTAAGTTTTAGTTTTAAAACTATTGTTCCAAGGCTGGGGATGTAGGTTGGTGGTAGAGTCCTTGCTAGCATGCGTGAAACCATGCTAAAAAGTAGTGTTCTACTTCATCTTGGCCTGTATGTTTCTAATGATGAATCCACAGTCACTTGAATGATTGTTTTACAATAATATGTGGTTTTCCTTTGGTAGAATTCAAGACTTTATATTGAGTATCCAGAAGTTTAAATATGATCTGCATGGGCATGGCTTTCTTTGGGTTTGTCTTGTTTTGGGTTTGCTGAATTTCTTAAATTCTAGGTATAGTTCCTTTTTTCCTCCCCAGATTTGGGAGTTTCTAGACAGTAACATGTTCCCTTGGCTTGAACCAATGGTGATCCATGCATGACTGTCCCATCAGCAGGGCTTGCACCACTGGTAGTAAAAATGGATCTAACCATCTTTATTGGTCTTTTTACTAATAAAATTAATTAAAAGCTGTTGGTTAGATTAGTCATGCATGTACACCTAGTGGATCAAGCTGCCTGGCAGTGAGACATGTGAATTAAGGCCTCACTATGAATGTGTTAATCCTTCAAATATTTTTTGGAAACATGTTATTTTTCCTTTCTATTTTGGATTATAATAACATATATTAGACCTTCTAATTGAGCCAATAGTGTCTCACAGGCACTTGAGGCTCTGTTTATTTTTAAAAGAATTTTGATCTTTATTGTTTATTTTGGATCATTTTTATTACTCTGTCTTCCAATATGTTGGCTCTGTCCTCTGTTATCTTGATTTTATTACTGAGTTCATAATGTAAATTTTAGTTCTCAACTTGCCATTTGATTTTCTTAATGTCTTCTATTTCTTTGTTCAGGCTTTCCATTTTTACATTAGTCTCCAAAGTGCTAGTAGTTATTTGTTGGAACATATTTATAAGAGTTGTTTTCAACTCTTTATCAGATAATTCCAATATTTGTATCACTTAGATATTTACATCTATTATCTTTTCCCAAATGAACAAAAAGTTCTGGATTTTCATGTGTTAAGTAATTTTGACTTCTGTTATGAATCTCTTGAGATCATGGGACTTTTAAAAATCCCATGGAGAATATTTATATTTTTGTTTAGTAGGCAGATAGTAGCTTGACTAAGTTCAGGATGCAAGTTCCAGCTCACTTTTTATGCTGGGTTGTTGTTCCCATGCCAATTTTAAAAGCCTTTTGAGTGCTATCTGATTGTTACCTATGTGTGGACCATGTACTAGGTAGTTTGACCATGGGTGATGTTCTGTTTGTCAGTGCTCATAATCTTTGGTATGCCTATTAGAGTCAGATACATGTATTCACCGTTTAGGGATGAGCCCAGAAGTTCATAATCAATTTTATAAAATTACTTTCTTGACCTCTTCTTTCACCACAATATCCCAAATGTCTTCCTTGATCTCTGAGTCTTTTTATTTTTACTGTATTTGCAAATCCGGGCTACAGGAATTTTACCCAGTTATATGGTAAGAGATAATATATGTATATATGAAGTAATATGAAAACATGATGGGAGTTCATCTTACCCTGTTGGGAGCACAGCTCCACCAATCACAGAGGATGCTCCTTCCTCTGGGTTTCAATTTCTGTGGAATTCTGTTGCTAGTATAGGAGTTTTTGACAGTCTGTAGTGTGAAAGAATGGAAAAAAGAACTTAAAAGTCTGGGAATTTCTGTGCTCTCTCTGAGCATTAGGAGTTCCTTTTCTTTTTTATGTTCAAGTTTTTTTCTAATTTTAAAGAGAATAAAACAAAATAAAGCAAAACAAAACAAATAGAACAAAGGAGAGAAGAGTAAAACAATGCATATAACACAAGATTTCAGAAAAAGACAGCAGGAAATCAACAGTGGCTACCATAATGTCTCTTGTTTTCTTTGAAATGGTTGTCTAGATCTTCACACACAATAAATTAATATGCATCAAAAAGGCATTCAAATTAAAGGAATGAGAGCCATAATGTCTCATGTTTTCTTCAAAATAAGTGCCCATGTCTTCATACATATTGAAATCAAATAACTGAAAACAGTAAAACCAATCAAAACCAAGAATAAAAGCATTATTACATTTCAAATCAAAATGATAGGAAATCATCAATACCTACATGGTGTCTCATTTTCTTCAGTGTAGTTGTTCATACTGTCACATATAATAAAATCAATTCTTTTTTAAAAAACATTTATTATTTTGAAGGTAGTGAAATACAACAGAACAAGACAGAACAAAGCTAGTTGAGACAGTGCAGTGAAATTGGTACAGAACATCACAACAGGTTACTGGTATAACTGTAATAGGTACCATAGTATATCTCGTTATCTTCATAATAGTTGTTCTGTCAATCAGGTATAGTAAAATCAATGGAAATACAGAACATTATAGAACTTATCAAAACATAATATTGAATAGAGCAATACAATTAATCAAAACAAAGCAAAACAATGATAACAATATTTGCCTTCTAAGAGATGGTAGAAGGAAATCCCTCCATTTGCTATATTGCATATGGTCAAACTCCCAAGAGACGCTCAGACCTCTGGCTCCCATTTGCTAATGGGGGTGGGGGTGGGGTGGGATGTTTGATTCTCAGCCTGATTTACCAGTAGGCTCATGGCTGCTTATCAGGGGGGTGAAGGGGTTGCTTGGTTTCCCAGTGCCCTAAGTTCCAACATAGCATGGATCTCAGGAGACACTGGCTGGTTCTATCCCTGGGGCAGCCACCACTTGCCCAAGCCACAGCTGCTTACCAGGGAGGCAAGCAGGTTGCTTGGTTTCCCAGCGCCCTAAGTTCCAACATGGTGCAGATCTCGGGAGATGCTGGCTGGTTCTCTCTCTGGGGCAGCTGCCACTTGCTGGAGCCATGGCTACTTACCAGGGAGGCAAGCGGGTTGCTTTAAGAGTTCTTTTTCTTGATCTCAAACCAGAGCTTAGGCTTGTCCTAGAGCTCAGCCTTTGTACCCCAGTGCCCCTTCTGGCTTTTGGTCTCTATTGAGTTCAGACTGGGGGATAAAACTGTTAACTTACTATTTATTTTTGAGAAAGGAAAAGTAAGATATGCAATAACCATTCTACACATTCTTTCTGGTACTTACAGTTGCATTTAGAGGGGAAACTAGGTAAAGTATCCTTACTCCATCTTCCTGGACCTTCAACTCCAGTGTTCTTTCACAGATTAGGTAATTGCTATTTCTATACACTATACTGAATAATCTCTGTCATGTATCCTGTGTTTTTCCAAATTGGCTCATATAGAACTCCTTTAAAACAAAAAATATTCTTTCATGGACTCCCAGAGCTTAGTTAAGTTATTTATTTTATCATTTGGTTCTTTACATATGTATTGATATAGAACTAGGTTTAAACTTCTATGCTTCAGAGTTTAAACAACTATAAAAATATAATTTATAAATATAAATAAAACTAATGCAGAACAATGCAAATAAATGCCATCTATCTAATGTGACAGATGACAGTTTGTTGAAACTAGGTAGCTGTTCGTATGGTGTGCTGTGGTGTATGATTACAGCATGGGTTGTTTCATTTCAGTGGTCCCTTGTGCTGAGTAATAACTCAGTTTTGTCACTAATTTTTCTGTTTGACCATTGAACCATCTGGCCTCTTGCATTTATAGAGTATGCTATGACATCACTTAGCCTATCATTAACTCAAACAAGCATTTACATACTAACTCTGGCTCTCTTTTAACACACTAGTCCCCTCACCCTCACCTCCATTTGCAGTTTTACTTTTCAAGACTTCAGTCACTTGCAGCCAACCATGATCCAAAAATATTGATACACTATTTGTCTTCCTTTTTAAAAGAGATACCACATTAACATAAATTTTATTATAGTATTTGTTGTTTTATTTATTTTACTCTTTCTGGGTTAAATTCTTAAGTTAAACTTTATAATAGTTTGTTTATATAGGCAAAATATAATACATGTAAACTTTTGTGCTATTTGTATTTTCAGGCATTTACAGCAGGTCTTGGAATGTATAAAGGGGAGCTACTGTATTAGGATGTGTACCCATTTTAAGTCTGCCTCACTCTAAAGGCCCAAAGTCATTAAAATAGCAGCCACTGGTGCCAACATGAGAACAAATGCCACTGAAACTTTGATACTTAAATCTCCCAGCAGGATTCAGTTATGAGGTAGTCAACCAGATAATCTGGAATATGTTAATATTAGAATTTGAAGATACTACCCTAATGAAAACCCTCCACATTAAAAAAGGTAGTTTTAGAAAATGCATGAGACTCAGAACATATATTTATAGATTTCAATTTGAGAAAAACTGGGATGTTTGTGCAATATTTTCTGTTCAGAAAAAATTATTTTATTTTTTTATTTAAAGAGAAAAACAGGAAAAGGGTAGAAATAATACAGAATTAAAAAAATAAACAGTAAGAAATCGCTAGTTGATAAATTACATATTGTCCTCTTAGAAATTGACACTCAAGTTACAAAATTAAAGCATACAAAATAGACATTCAAATAGTGAGACTGTAAACAGCTACGCATGCATGAGTCTCTACATGTATTTCTATCCTTTCTGTATCAGAGGGAAAAACAAAACCTAGCAAGACAAAACAAAACAAATTCCTATAAAAACATGAAACCAAAAAGTCATATAAAACCACAGTACAAGGTGATCTACAATGGTTACTGTGTTGTCTCTAGTTATCTTCAATAGAATTGTCTATGTCATCAGGCATATTTGAATATAGCAGTATAATTGAATATAGCAGTACATAGCAATATTAGTAAAAACAAAACATTGTAGACAATGTAAAACTTCAAAGGCAGGTAATAATCAAACCAGAGTGGGTGTCCTACTGAATCTTGTCATCTTCAGACTAGTTGTCTATACTCTCAGACTTGATACTATCAATCATAACAGCTTTGAATAAAATCTGTCAATACAAAACAGCAATCTAACAAACCAGATTCAATTAAGATCAGTCATGGTAAAACTCTGTATAACTTCAGATTAAATTAATAGGAAATTAAGGATGATTACCGTACTCTATCCTGCTATTTTTGGGATAACTCTGTGTGCCCTCAAATCTAGTACAAGTAGACAAACTGGAACAGAATATAATCCATCCAAGCAGAGTGGTGTGAGTAATGTGGGTTTTAAATCCTGTTACACTATTAACAATATCCTCTGCCTTCTTTTTAAAAAAAACTATTAGCAAAAATTATTATCACCATTTTATAATGAGGAAACTGAGTGTTAAGAGGTTAAGTCAAGTTCTCCTAGCTGATCAATGAATGGCAGTGTCTAGATACAGTAAATAGCCAAATCTGTTTCCCTGAAGAGGGTCCTCCCATTTCTGTGACTTGGTCAAGGTTATATTTTCTCCATGAAATCTCATGCCTGGATCTGTTTTTCCAAAGAGGGCAGAAGCTAGATGGAACCTTCCAAATGGCTTCAAAAGGTCTCCCTTTACTCCTTGACCAAAGTCCTTTATGTTCCCATAAAATCAAGAATGAATGTTTTAGTATGCCCTGAAGAGGAAGAGAAAACAGGAAACACTGAGATGTATTCATTTTACTCCTTTGAATTCCTTTAATGTCTTGGTTACTGCATAAAATGTTTTTTCCTTGGTGTATGATCAGTATGCATGTTCATGTCACCTCCTCAAGTTTCTCTGTCTTCTAAGACACAGTTAAACATTCTCTTTCAACCTAGAGCACACTGCTCTCTGGTCAAATTCAGCAGTTCTGTATTATATCATGCTTGCCTTTTTCTTTGAAGACAAGGATCTTGTCTTCCTCATCTTTGCAGCATCAGAGGAGCAGCACAGTGCATTTGCTGAATTGGATTATGTCTTAATTTCTTTATTAATTGACTCTCTGGTAGAATAAAACCAATCTCTTGATTTTATCCCAGAATATTTTCTTCTTTTATTCTCTCAGAAGAGCATTACACCTGCTACCATCATCTCTTGCCTGAATGACAGCAACTCTCCTGAATTTGTCTCACCACATCCACTTCAATCCGTCAACCCTGGCCACCAGCTTTCCTTGTCTTTCACTTGTTTTCTGTGTGCTTCATTCTCTTTTCTCTCCAGTCTGAGTTTCTCTTCCCTTTCTCCTTAGATTGTGTATTAGTTCTCTGTTGCTGTGTAACAAATGCATCCAAAATTTAGTGACTTAAAGCAGCATCAGTTTCTCTATGTTAGTGATTAAGATGGGCTTACTGGGGTCTCCTCACAGGCTGTAGTGAAAGTGATGATCCTGGCTATATCAGTGTCATATTACAATATGGCAGTTTTCTTGGTCAGAGTAAGCAAGAGGAGAAAGAGAGAGAGGAAGAGACAGACAGATTGCACCCTTTAACTTCTCAATGTAGCAGGTAACATCACTTTTCTGACATTCTATTATTAGAAGCAAATTTCCAGGTCCAGCCCACACTGAAGCAGAGGGAATTATGCCACAGAGTGTGGATCACTAGAAACTCTTTTAGAAACAACTGATCACAGATGAGACCACAGGCCAGGAAACATGGCAGTCTCATGGCTCTCATATGTGTGTACATGTAGCTCATGGAGAGATCCAGTAGGAATTAATGGTCCCAATTCTAGAGTCTTGGAGGGAACTCTGATTGGCTAGTTGAAGTCATGTGCTCATCCTTGGTCCTGTCCATAGTGGCCAAATTGAGGTGAATTAAGTTTAGCACAGGTGAGGTGCTGGGGATATAGCTCAGTGGCATGAGCGCCTGCCTTGCAATCATGCAGTCATGAGTTCGATCCCTGGTACCGATAAAAATTAAAAAAAAAACAAACTGGACACTAAGTTTAGCACAGGTGAGGAACAAGAGTGAGAGGGAGTGAGGGTTTGGTGGTTTTCCAACTCTGGACCTGTTCTGGTCTCTAGGCCAGTGATGGTGAGCCTTTTAGAGCTTTCAATAAGAAACAACCTGCTGTGGCACATGTGCCATAGGTTGGCCACCACTGCTAGGCTCTGTAATCAGTCTTCTTGCTTTTTTCAACCCCATAGCTTCAATCTTCTAGCTCCTAAACAGGGGAAGCTATTAACTTTTATTAGATTATTAGATTTCCTGGTATACAGGAGATTGTTTTGGAAGGGTCCCAGAAAGAGAAATGGAGACTATTGCTCTTATTTTTAATTTGAATTTTAAATTTTTATTAGTATATGTTTGCAATACATAGTAATTACATTCATCTTGGGAAATCAGTACATATGCATATTGTATTTTGATCATTTTGGCTCCCCCTGTACCACCTCCCACCTTTCCCTGTCCTGTCTCCCCCAGGCTCCCTTCCCATCTCAAGAATCTCCCTCTGATTGCTTAGAATCTCTCTTTTATTTTGCTCTTTAGCTGTTATACTTTTCATCTCTTATTTAGAGAAACTATGTGATAATTAACCTTCTGGGCCTGATTTACTTCACTTAGTATTACAATTTCAAGACAAATCACAAGGTAAGATGCTGGCTCTGGAGAAGTTGGCCTCTTGCTACCCAGCTGGGATAGAAGGAGACAAGTTATGATAGAAGGCAGGGACAGGTTCTAGAAGTGCTGACTCCTGAAACACCTTGGGTGAGAGCGTAATTAATTGGCAGCCACATTGATTTTATGGCTGTTGGGCAGAGTCTACACTAAGCTATGGTGCTTAGATCACTTTGTCTCTGGTCCTGCACATTACCTGGGTGCTAGGGGCTATGACAGGCACAGGGTCAACTCCCTATGATTGACAAGGTCATAACACACAAACTGCTTAGGATGGGCCCATGAGTACTTCCCCTTTTTTGTAAAGGTGCATTGAAATTCAGATAGCATTATAATTTAACTATCCTAAAGTGTACAGTGTAGTGACATTTAGTGTGTTCACACTGTTCACTCGTTTCAAATTTCTTCATCTCAGAGGAACACCTGGTTCCTTTAATCTTTCCTCATCCCCCTTCTCCCCACCCCTGATCTCTGGCAATCACTTATTTGTTTCCTGTCTGTGTGGATTTGCCATAGACACAGGATATTTTATATGAAAGTATCATACAACATGTCAGTCTTTCGGGGGTGGCTTCTTTCCCATAGCACAATGTTTTCCAGGTTTTTTAAAATTACAGTGAGAATCAGTACTTCATCGTTCTTAGGGCTGATTTCTTTTAAAAGGAGGTATCGATATTAGTATTTTGACACATTGTGTCAAGTCTCTACCCTGATGCTCTTCCTCATTAATCTTTCTTCAGTTTTTAAAGGAGTTAATGTATTGCATATGGTTATTTTCAAAGTAGCTGCTCAGATTTCAAAATATAGTCATGAAAAATGATCAATGAAAGAACAAACCATTCTTTTTGATGATCTAACAGAGATTAGTAGTATAATTATCTATCATATATATTATCTTATATATAATAACATACACATTATCTTACAACATGTGTATGTATACTATAATATAATGATATAATATATATATATATATATATATATATATATATATTATCTTTTCCCTTCTTTAGTTTCTCCTTTCCCTCATCCCAGTTGTTCTTTCCTTTTGAGCAGTTTCTTCCCCTTTTGCTTTCACAATAGCTATTGTATATCTTGGATCTTATTAACTCACACTAGGGAGATAAGATGATGTTTACACATGTGAGTCTGATTTGTTTCACTTATGAGTATGGTTTCAAGTCACATCTATTTACCTATAAAAGTCTCAAGATTATCCTTCTTTATAGTTGAGTAATACTCCAGTGTGTAAAAATATCACATTTTAAAAATCCATTTCATGGTCGATGGGCATTTGGATTGTTTCCAAGATTTAGTTACTACAAATTGTGCTGCTATAAACATGGGTGCATGTATATCACTGTGGTATGATGTTTTCAGTTCTGCAAGGAAAAACCCAGAAGGGAAATAGCTGGATTGAATGGAACCTCCAATCCTAATTTTCTAAGGAATCTCAACACTGGATGAACCATAGCTCCCTCCAGCATTTTTAAAAAAATTTTTTTAAAAATTTTATTTAAAGAGGAAAAAAAAGCAAAACAGAAAAATGGGAAGAAACAACACAGAATTTTTTAAAAAAATAAACACTTAGAAATCACTAGTTGATAAATTACATATTGTCTTCTTAGATACAGTTGTTCAAGTTACAAAATTAAAGCATACAAAGTGGACATTCAAACAGTGAGGCTGCAAACAGTTCTGTTCAAGGATCCAACAAAAACTTAGCAACATGGTTGTCAATCCTACACACTTAAATATTCATGCACTTATATCCTTTAGAGCACTTTCTTTTCCTCCTTTTGCTTTTTAAGTCCATTATCTGTTTAGTTATATCATGTTTCAGGTTGCTCAGTACCTTACTGATCTGTTTTGTTGTTGTTATTTACTTTTTAAGCACCTTATATAATTCTGTTCCTTTTTTGTGTGTGTGTGTTTCTCCTGATCCATTCCCCATGGATCAGCTTTGGTTGAGTTGGGAGTTTTTGAAGATATTTTGTTACTTTGTTATCTTTTTACTTTATTTTTTATTATTTTGAAGGTAGTAAAATACAACAGAACAAGACAGAACAAAGCCAACTAAGACAGTGCAGTGAAATTGGTACAGAACTTCACAGCAGCTTACTGGGATAACAGTAATAGGTACCACAGTATATCTCTTTTCTTCACAATAGTTGTTCTTTCAATCAGGTATAGCAAAATCAAAGGAAATACAGAGCATTATAGAACTTATCAAAACAGAATATTGAATAGAGAAGTAAATTAATTGGAACAAAGCAAAACAATGATAACAATATTTGCCTTCAAGGAGATGGTAGAAGGAAATCCCCCCTATTTGCTATACTGCATATGGTCAACCTCCCAAGAGCTGCTGAGACCTCTGGCTCCCATTTACTAATGGGGTAGGAGGGGAGTTTGATTCTCAGGTAGGCTCACAGCCACTTACCAAGGAGGCGATCTGGTTGCTTAGTTTTCTGGACACCCTAAGTTCCAACATGGCGTGGATATCAGGAGACGCTGGTGGTTCTTGCCTTAGGGCTGCTGCAGCTTGCCAGGCCACAGCCACTTACCAGGGCGGTGAGCTGGTTGCTTGGTTTTCTGGCCCAGCATGTGTTATTGGTTGATTTTTTGATACTAGTCATGCTTTCTGGAGTGTCATGGAATCTCAGTGTTGTTTTAATTTGTATTTCTTGAATGATGAGTGATGTTGATTTTTAAAAATATATTTATTTGACATTTGTATTTCTTCATCTGAGAAGTGTGTGTTCATCTCAGATGCTCAGTTTTAGATTGGGTCTTTGAATTTAGGGTCTTGATTTTTTTTCAATTCTTTATATGTTCTAGATATAAGTCCTTTGTCTGAAGGACAGTTGGCTAATTTTCCCCCTATTCTGTGGATTTTCTTTTCATTCTCCTGGTGATTTCTTTTTATGTGCAAGAAATTTTTAATAAGATGAGATACCAGTTGTTGATTTTTTTGAAGTGTTTCCTGTGTGCTTTTGTTTTGTTCATGAACTCTTTGCTTACTCCTGTGTCTTCTTGATTTCTTCCTACCTTGTCTTCCAGCAGATTTAGTGTTTCTGTTTTAATATTTTGATTTTTGATCTATTTTGACTTTAGTACATGTGACAGACATGTGTCTAGTTTTACTTTTCAGCAGTAGAAAGCCAATTTTTCAAGCACTATTTATTAAAGAGGTTATTTTTCTTGCAGTGAATGTGTTTGACCCCTTTGTCAAGGATAAGGTGACTGAGTATCTTTGTAGTTGTGTCTGTATCTTATAATTTGTTCCACTGGTCCTTAGGTCTGTTTTTTTTTTTTTTTGCCAGTATCATGCTGATTTTATCACAGTAACTTTATAGTATAATTTCAAGTTTGGAGTTGTGATATCTTCTGCCTTACCTTTGTTGCCTAGGATTGCCTGTGCCATTCTAGGTCTCTTCTGTTTCCAAATGAATTTAGGAATGTTTTCTCTAGATCTGTGAGTTATGCTAATGGAATTTTGATTGGGATTGCATTAAATGTGTATAAGTTTTGACAGTATGTCCATTTTCACAATGTTGGTTCTTTCTATCCACGAGAAAGGGATATCTTTCCATTGTCTAATATCCTCTTCAATCTCATTTTTCAGAGTACTGTAATTTTCATTTTATAGTACTTTACATCCTTTCATAAATTGATTCTGAAGTACTTAATTTTTTTCTGGATGCTATTGTGAAAGGTATTGGTTTCCTAATTTCTCTCTCAGTGAGTTTGTTGTTTGTGTATAGCAACACTATTGATTTTTAAGTGTTGACTTTGTATCCAGTTATGATGCTGAACTTGCTTATTAATTCTAGCCTTTTGGTAGAATTTTTGGGGTCTTCAATGTAGAGTATCATGTTATCTGCAAATAATAATTTAATTTCTTCCTTTCTTATCTTCATTCCTTTTGTCTCTCTTGTCTAATTGCTCTGGCTAGTGTTTCCAGAACTATATTGAATAGGAGTGTTGACAGTACATATCTTCATCTGTTTCTTTTAGAGTGAAAGCTTTCAGTTTTGCCCATTTAGTATGATGTTTGTTGTTGGTTTGTCATAGAAGGTTTTTTATCAGATTGAGATAGACACCATCTATTCTGATTCTCTCTAGGTTTTTTTTTTTTTTTTTTTTTACCATGAATGAGTGTTGGACTTTATCAAAAGTTTTTTCTGCACCTGTTTAGATGATCATATAATTTTTGTCTTTGGCTTTGTTGATATGGTGTATTATATTCATTGATTTGCATATGTTGAATCATTGCTGCATTTCTGAGATGAATCTCTCCTGGTCATGGTATATACTCTTCTTGATGATTTGCTGTATTTGTTTGCTAGTATTTTACTGAGAATTTTTGCATCTATGTTCATTAAGGAGATTGGACTATAGTTCTCCTTTTTTGGATGGGTCTTTCTCCAGTTTTGGTATCAGAGTAATACTTGTCTCCAGGAATGAGTTAGGGAAAATTGCTTCCCTTTCAATTTCATCAAAGAGTTTGAGGAGTATTGGCATTAAATCTTCCCTAAATTTCTTGTAGAATTCAGCCCATCAGGATCTGGGCTTTTGTTTGTTAGTAAGTTTTAATTATGTTTTCAATTACATTAACTGATACTGGGTTATTCAAAATTTTTACATCTTCTTGATTCATCTTTGGTAATTCATACATTTTTAGGAATCTGTCCATTTGTTTGCTGTTTTCCAGGGTATGTAAGTAAAGAGTTTTGAAGTAGGTATGGATAAACTTCTGAATTTCCACAGGATCTATAATGACTTCACCATTTCCATTCCTCATTGCAGGAATTTGAGTTTTTCTTCTTTTTCTTGATAAGGTTGGCTAGAGATTTATTAATTTTATTGATTCTTTCAAATAACAAACTCTTTGATTCATTATTTTTTTGCACTGTTTTCTTAATCTCAACTGCATTAATTTCTGCTCTGATCTTTATAAATTTCTTCCTTCTATGAGGTTTGGGATTAACTTGTTCCTTACTCTTGAGTTTTTCCCCTGATAAGTGTTTAGTGACTTTCTTTATCTCTTCTGATCATTTTGATTTGAGGTTCACATTGTCTGCAAACAGAATAGTTACCCATGCTTTTTTCTGGGTTCCTGTTGCATGGAACATTGTTTTTCACCCTTTGACTTTCAGTCTATGATTTTCTTTTTGAGTTAAATATGCTTCCTGTATATAGAATATTGTTGTATCTTATTTCTTAATCTATTCTGCCAATCTGTTTCTTTTGATCAAGGAATTGAGGCTATTTACATTGATGGTTATAACCGATATGTATTGGCTTATCTTGGTCTTGTTATTTTCCTGTTGGTTCCCTGCTTTTCCCATGTTTAATTGCTTGCCCTAACTGATGGTTTCTTTCTGTTGTTGTTCTGGGAATTGTGATCATGTTTTTTTTTTTTATCCCTATATAGAATATCTTTCAGTACACTTCCTAGGGTTGGTTTGGTGGTCATGAATTTCTGCAGTTGTTTTGTCATGGAAGTATCTTATTTCTCTATTAAAATTTTTTTTTTTTTTTTTGGTGCCGGGGATTGAACTCATGACCTTGTGCTTGCCAGACAGGTGCTTATACCACTGAGCTAAATCTCCCACCCTTCTCCATTAATTTTGAAAAATAATTTTGCAGGATACATCAATCTGGGTTGGAAGTTTTTTTCTTTCAGGGCATGAAATATTTCACTCTGTATTCTATGTCATGGTCTTCTATATTTGTTCTGGACAGGCCAGAGGTCTGAGAGTGCATTTTGCTTTTTTGTCTTGTCATTTTCACCTCTTGGTTCACATTTTGGTCTTTTGAATCCCACTAGTCTCACCTGTTTGTTATGTGCATCTTAGGGTCCTACTGTGTGCCGGTGTTCACCCAGTTGCCAGGGCTCACAGTGTAGGGAGGGGCCAGACATCTGAATTCCTCCTGCAGGGCCAGTTGGGTGAGTCCTGGATTCTTCCTGGGCTAGGACTAGCCTAGGAAGTATTGATATGAACCAACCCTTGGCTTTTATTGTTACTGATGCTTTGGACTTTTCCAGGCTGCCAGACCCACTTGTCCATGGCAAGCATCATAGCCTGGGCCCTACTGTGTCACTGGGGGTCTTGCAGGCCCTCCTGGGGTTCCCTGGTGGATGAAGGGGTCGCCAGGTCTCTCACCACCCTGTGGAGGTCCTCCAGGTGGAAGGAGGGCTCACTTGGGCTCTTACCTGCCCTCTGAAGTCTTCCTGGTTGGGGGAGGGGTTGCCAACTCTTGCAGGCCTCTGGGTGTGGGGAGGGATTGCTGGCTCTCTTGCAGGCCTGATGAGCTCCTCCAAGTGGGGGAGGACTCTTTCTCTCTTCTTGCAGAGACTGAGAGGAGTCTTTTTTAGCCTGGAGAAGTACACAGAAAGATTTTATTATTGCTATTGTCAAGATTTGTTCTTAACTATGAGACTGTGGTACAGCAGGATTAGTATCAATGCAATGTTTCTGAAATTCCTTTGCTGAGAACTGTAGAGGGAGGTAAACATATTCATTGGACTGTAGAATGCCACTTATTGGTGTGTTCCTCTAGATTAGGAGCTCATATTGGTTGGACGAGTGAGTGAAATAAAACATAAACCCTGCTCTCAAAAAGCATGTACCTCAGGGGGGGAAATGACAGAAATAGTAAACACCCTGACAATGCAGGTCAATCAAGGCTTCTGTTGGAAATTTGCTCAGGGCACTGTGAAAGCAGAGAGCAAGGGTGTTTAATTCATTGGAAGGCTTCCAGAAGGGACTGAAGTTTGAGTCATGCTACCAAGAAAAAATTGTTCATGAGGCTTGGAAAGAAAGAGCTTATGGAAAGTCCCAGGACATCATGACAAGCCCTGCAGGGAAAGGAAGACACCTCATGAGACACCTAATGCAAAACCACAAGGAACAGGCTGCCAAGCTGCTCTGACTTTCCTGCAGGATGGCAGAGGGAAGCCATCCATCGGCTGGCAGCTCAGTGCCGCAGTAGATGAGTGGGCAGGAGTGTGATGTGTGTGGCAGGAGGGGTAGCCACATGGCTCTCCAAAAGCCCAAGTTACTGGCAAATCCTAAAGGTAGCAGCAGAGTGTGGCATAATTGCTGGACAACTTAAGCTCAAATCCTGGTTCTGTCTTTTAGTAGCTGTGTGACCTTGGACAAAATATTTAACAATCTGATGCCTCGGTTTTGTCATCTGTAAATTAGAAACAATCTTAGCACCTGACTCATGAGGATGGCACGAGTCAACCCAGCATATGGGAGCATTTGAGTCAGTGCTATCATAAATGAAACTCAATGAATTACAGCATTTACCGTTCCCCTGGACTGATCACAAATACCACCCACCATGTGCCAGGCACTGTGTGATGTATGCATTTTCATTTAACTCTCCTAAAAACCTCACGAGGGAGTTAAAAAGACTTGATGGATGACTAATCAGGCTCACAAAGACCCACAGCTAATAGGGCCGGGAGTCAGTGTTTGGACCTGATGCACTGATTCCTCAGGCCTGCCCTTAGCCACTCCTCCATTCAGTCTTGTATTTCAGCAGAATGTCAAGGACATACATGCCTTGGGACCTGGGGGTTGTGTGTATGAATTCTGAGGTCACTGAGGATTTACTCCCATCCCTATGAACCATATAAAAATGCTCCAATTTGAATGCACATCGTGTTCACCATACTTTGTATATAAGTAATTTCATGTTTCCTCCTTAAACCAAAATACAGTGGAGTTTCTTTCTTGGGATCAGGTCTAACTGGGCATAGGGACTGTGTTTAAATTCTGATAAGGTTGTGGAGCATGTCAAATAGTTTCACTATTATACCTCTGGATATAATCACATATTAAATGGAAAATAAACCCCAACTTGTGGCTATAGCGTTGGTCTGTGGTTTAGACAGGACATCAGTAACAGTCACCTAAGCAAAGGTGCATAGCTCTCCAGGGAGAGATATAGGGAGAATTCTCTGGGGTGAGGGCAATATCCTATGCAAGATTCTGGGGTTTTCCAGTTATTAGAGCCTGTGGGCTCCCAAGGGTTAACCCTGCAGGCCATGTGCTGCAGGAGTTGGCACTTATTTGTGAGTGCTGTTTCTGTCTTCATAATGATGGAGGGGTAATTTTTGCTAAGAGCTATTCGAGTGCCTGAGCCAGTAATCGCTGGAAAGAGTGGTCATAATCACGTTTCCTGCTTCTATCAGGGTCTTGGATTCTGTAAGGCATCAAAGCACTCTGCTGGAGAGCATCCCAGGTGGAGCTCTCAGGAAAAGCCCAGAAAGAACTGCTGGGCTTTGCCTAGCTTCCCCTATAGTTTTGGGGCTAGGAAGCAGAGTTCTATAAAAACTTGGTGTTGAATGCTATCCATTTTATTATGGTTGATTTTGGGGTTGGAAGAGACAGAGAGAGATAGAAAATCCAAACAGGAAAACTACATCTGTCTAGAGATCACATGTCTGGTAGGACATGAGATGGGTAGGCAGTGAGTTTCTTGTGATGCTTGATGTGGATAGGAGATGAAGTGCTCTGGGTGCTCTGAGGACATAGGTTTTATATTAGCAGTCTCTTTGCAATTAGAAGATGTAAAACCTCCCTCTCTCTTTTTCCTTCCTCTCCCATTCTTCTTTCTCCCTCTCCTGTTTCTCTTTCTCTCTCCCCTCTTTATTGTTCATGTTAAGAATTTATTGAGTGGCACAGTATTCTCCTGATAGAAGCAAGTAGGCCTGCACTGGATGCATCACCCTTCACCCTGTATCTTACTTACTTTTCTATCATTGCTGGGACAAAATACCCAAAATTAAGGAAGGAAAGATTTATTTAACTCACAGTTTGTAGAGATTTCAGTCCATAATCAGCTGGCTGCAAGGCAGGGTGGCATGATGAGTGGTAATAGTTTATGGTAGGAGAAGATAGCAAAAACAACAGGAAAAGGAGAAAAAGGCCTCTCTTTTCCCTTATATTGTATGCATGTTCTCCATCTTCAGGTGGATGTAGCACTCACACCAGGTTCATGGTCTCCTCTTCCACAGGTATAGGCACTTGTTTACAAAGTGAGGACCTTGTCTTCTTGCTAAGTCACTTAGTTACATGTGTAATCCTCTTAAATTGACACAATGAACAACAACCATAGAGCAACAACCCTAGAGCAATAAGGGCATATCTTCTACATACTAGGATGTAGCACTGCTAAGTTACTTTGTTAAGATTTTAGATTTCTCAAGTTGATACAATGTATCAACCATTACACCCTGACATAAGTAAATGCATCACATTCCACCCAGACTTGAATAAATAGGCTTGTGTTGGATGAGTCCCCATCCCCAAGAGCAAGTGGGCTCATGTTAGATGTGTGGCATATACCACCCCCTGCCCCAAGGATGTGACCATCCATTAACTCCAAGCTGGCTCTACATTTTGTTTCCTCTTGGCATGGAGCAGGGGAGAAGAGGACAAACTTAACCAACTGATCCTGGATGAAGACAATGCCTAGTGAGAGAAGGGAGCAACCAGGTCCTCTAATTGTCAACATGAAGTTCAACAGTCCACTTGAACCCCCATTCTATGGTCTAATCCAGCAGAGTAGCATTCTCTATCTACCAGCATGAACAAGTACACACCTTGACTTGGATGGTATCCACAGTCTGAGGTGAAGGGACAGAGAGGCCTTTGGTACAAAGAGGGCACCTCAAAACCCATAGACTTTGAATCTAGGCATGGAAGATTATCACTGGCTGGATCCTAAAACTGTAGATCTGGGGAAAAACATACTCATTTGAAAACACAGAATCTTTTTTCTCTGACTCAATCTCTTTTTGAGTTTTCTATTTGTTATTATTTTTATGTTTCTTTCATTGTTTAGCCCCTCTTTCAGTTTCTTGTCTTCCATTTTGCCTTTTTGCCTTTCAACATTTTTCTCTTGTATCTTATCTTTTATTTTCTACATTTTTCTCTGTTTATCTTTTTTTATTTTTCAGTCTTACTCATGACTATTCTCTAATGCTACTAATTTCCTTTTACTTCTTTGTGGGACCCTCTATCTCACTTTTGTTTCCTCCTTTTTCAAACTCCAGTGATTATTTTTTCAAATTTTTCTTTTTTAATTCTCTGGTTCTCCACTCCCTCTAATTTTATTAGGACAACTACTAAGCTTTATGAATCTATAGATAGCTAGTTAACTCTATACTATTGCTGTTGAGTACAGTTCTATTGTTAATAGAGATGAAGTTGTTCTATTTAGTAGATATTTACTATGGGTCAATAGTAGGTCAATATTTGGTTTGCTTAGTATTCATACTACAATTTAGATCACTCTTCTATGATTAAGGATGGTAAATTATTGGTGCTTAGGGTTTGTCAATATTCAGTTTGTGTTTGATGCTATAATTGATACTGATTTTATTACTATAGCCAAGATGACATAATTGTCATTATTAACTTGTTTCCTCGGACTGCTGTCTTAGCTACTTTTCTCTCATTGCTGAGATAATGTACCTGACACCCAAAGTTAAAAGAGGAAAAGTTTATTTAGCTCAGTTTGTAGAAGTTTCAGTCCATAAATGGCTGGCTCCAAGGCAGAATGGCACATGGCAGAGGGGCAACCATTCATGGCAGTGGAAGCCAGCAAAAGCAGAAGAGACAGAGAAAGGTAGGGGCAATCCTCTTTCTGTTCACTGTATTGTATGCAGGCTATCCACTCTAGAGCAAGTGTAGCACTCACCCCCAGAATTTGATCACAAATCAATCACAAACTCTAGATTTAGCTACCTCCAAAAATCTCATCACTCCATGACCACATGAGACTTTGGGGGGACATCCAGACACAAACCATATCAGATGCCAATGGATTTCCTTGAGGTCATTAACAATACTGTGGCCCATTCCTAGAGAATGTGGTACTGGACCAAATATGCTGTAACCTCCTATCCCAAATGAACAGAAGTGGTTGGGACAGAAGCAGATGTTAGTAGTTACCTTTGCCTAGAAGACACCACTGAAAAGTAGACATTAGTTAAAAATGGTTCCACACTAGAAACAAAGTTTTTCACTACAATCAGCCCACAAGCCTCAAAACAAAAACAAACATACAAAACAAACATCAGAAATACAAGACGATGAGCCAGCAAAATTTCACCCAAAACTCTCAATTTCCCCAGAGCTGCTCTATGGGAAATCAAATGAGAGGAAACCAAAAACCACAAATCCAAATTATTTGGTATGATATCAAGGAAGAAAATAAAACAGATCAGTAAGGGATTGGAAACTCACAGAACATAAAATGAGAAAACAGATATTGGGCCAAATAAACAAAAACAATTGGTGAGTCTGCAGAAGACAGTAAAAAATACTAGCAGAGCCAAACAAAACAATGCAAAACATGAATGAACAGCATAGAAAAGAACCAGAGTCCATAAAGAGGCTCCAAAGAGAAATTCAGCAGATAAAAATTGTCAGAAATATGGGCAGCATAAGTGACCAATATAAGGACACAGTAGCAAAGCTAAAACACAGATATGTCTTCTATATTTTTTGCCCATTATTTGGCTGCTAATCTGTTTTTATAATGCTTAACTTGATAAATAATTATAAAGGTAATAAATCTGATGTTGACAAAGAGGAAGAAAAGGTTTAAGAAAAGAACTACAAGACAGGGCTGTCGACAGAGACCAGTTAACGAGATACTTTAAAAACAACACAAGAACATAAAAAATGTACACAACAACTCCTAGATGATACATAGAAGACTAAGAATACTCAGAATTAGTGAAAAAACATAAAATAGCACAAATGGCATAAAAAACCCATTTACCAAAATAATAACAAAATACTTTTCAAATAAAGGAAAAATTAATGTAGACACATACAAACCCAAATAGCTGTGATCAGAATAGAACCTCTCTAGGACACACATCATTGTCAAAATCTTGGAAGTTCAATACAAGAATAGATTCTTAAGGGTGGTCAGAGAAATGCAATGAATCACTTTTAAAGGTAAATCTATTAGAATTACAGCAGACTTCTCAACACAAACTTTAAAGGCCAGGAGAGCTTGGGGTGAAGTGTTTTAAGCCCTTTGAGAAAACAATTTCCAGTCTAGGTGGATCTATTCTGTAAAACTATCTTTCAAAATTGATGATGAAATAAGGTATTTTCGTGATAAAAAGCACCTAAAGAAACTCAAGACCACCAAACCAGCACTCCAAAGAATTCTCCAGGATATCCTAGTAAAAGACAATGATGCTAACAATGTAAAAAGATCTAAGAGAATGAATATACCATATAGGGTAAGCAGTTAAGTAGAAGAGAAAGATAGGAAATTGACAACAGGAAAATAAGGGAATGACAGGAATAAGTCAATAATTAGCAGTAATAACCCTCAGTGTAAATGGTCTCAATTCCTTAATCAAAAAATACAGACTAAAAGAATGGATCAAGAAACAAAATTCAGTGGTATGCTGTATATAAAAAACACATTTTACCCTTGCCCCCAAACTCATATAGGATAGAATACAATATCCCATACAATAGGAACATGAGAAAAAAACAGTATAAGTTGTCATATATTCTGACAAAGTGGCCTTCAAGCCAAAATTGATCAAAAGAGGCATAGAAGGTCACAACATGTTGGTTAAGGACACAATCTAACTGGAAGATATAACAATTATTAGCATGTATTCACTGAAGAACAGCACACTCAACTTCACAAGTACCACTGGGCATAAAAGTCCAGATGAATATTAATATGATTTTAGTGGGGAACCTTCATACTCCATTATCACAAACAGACATATTGACTAGATAAGAAAACCAACAAAGATACTTAATGGATATCTACAGAGTGTTCCACTCAACAACAACAACAACAACAACAACAACGACAACAACATACACATTGTTCTCAGCAGAATATGAAACTTTCTCCAAAACAGACCACATACTAGCCAATAAAACAAAACCAAGTTGAAGGAAGATAACTGAAATTATCCCATGCATATTGTTAACTAGACTGCAGTGAAACTAGAAATCAACAATAAAACACAGAAGCTATGCAAATGCATAAAAACTAAACAATGTAGTCTTAAATAAATACTGGGTTGCAGAAAATCAAGGAAGAAATAAGACACTTTCTAGAACTAAATGATAATGCCATTACAATATTTCAGAACTTGTATGACACAGTGCTAAGAGGGAAGTCTGTATCTGTAAGCACATCACAAAATGGAGTTAGCCCAAGTAAAAAACCTATAATGATGCACCTCAAGGTCCTAGAAAATCAAGAACGGACCAAACCCAAATTAGTACAGGAAAGAAATCATAAAGATCATAGAAGAAATCAATGAAAACTGAGAACCCCAAACAGTACAAAGAAACAGTGAAGTGAAGAGTTGGTTCTTTGAAAGAATAAACAAAATTGACAAACCTTTATTTAATCTGAGAAGGGGGAGGGGAGGAGGGAAGAAGATAGGACCAAAATCAATACAATTAGAAATGAAAAAAATGAAATCACAGTGGACATTGTTGAAATAAAAGATTATTAATAACTACTTCACAAGCCTGTATACCAATAAAATAGAGAATATGGTTCAAAATACATAAGTGAATAAATTTAATACATCACACAAACAGAAGCAAGGAGAAAAATCACATGACTATGCAATTAGACCAGAAAATTTTTTTGAACAAAATCCATTATTTTTTCATTTTAAAAACACTGAAGAAAATAGGTATTAAAGGACCCTATCTTAATGTGAAAAAGTCATATATGGTAACTCACTGTCAACCTCATATTAAATGAAAAGAAAAAAGCAAACAAAAATTTTCTTTCTAAAATCAGAAACAAGACAAAAATGTCCACTATCATCATGCCTGTTCAACATAGTACTCAAAACATTAGTAACAATAATTAGGGAAGAAAAAGAAATAAAAGGGATATGTATAGGAAAGAAAGAAGTCAAATTATTCTTATTTGCAGATGACATGATTTTCTACATAGAACACTCAAAAATATCCACCGAAAGACTTTTAGAATTAATAAGCGAATTCAGTAATGCAGCAGGATACAAAATCAACAGAAAGTACTCAATATGTGATTCATTAAAAGTGAACCTACTGAAAAAGAAATTAGGAAGAAGTACCAGTACCAAGAGAAATTAAATATGCCATTAGGGAAGTGAAAGAGCTCTATGACAAAAGCTACAGCACTCTGGAAGAGGAAATCAAAGAAGACATCAGCAGTGGAAAGAAATTCCCTGTTCCTGAGTGGAGGGCAGAACTAATATAGTCAAAATGGCTATACTTGCAAAATTGATAACAGATTGAACACAATCTCAATCAAATTACCAAGAACATCCTTCACAGAACTGGAGAAAACAATCCTAAACTTCATATAGAACCAGAAGAGACTCAGAGTAGCAAATGCAATCTTGGGTAACAAAAGCAAAACAGGAGGCATGAAAATCCCAGAATTGAAGTTACATTACAGAGCTACAGTGATACAAAGCGCACTGTAGTAGCACAAAAACAGACATAAGGATAAGTGGAAAAGAAACAACCCAAAACAAATTTAACTACTTGAAGTTTGATAAAGAAGCTAAAAACCTGCACTGGAGGAAAGATTGCCTCTTTCATGAATGATGTTGGGAAAACTAAAACCATGTGTAGAAGTTTAAATCTTCATTTGTATTTGTCACCATGTACTAAACTAAAATCAAAATGGATCAAAGAACTAAATATTAAAAACAAATGTTTATTATTCAGGAAAATAAAATACATAAAACTCTTGAAGTCACAGGTATAGGTATGGACTTTCTGAACAAAACCCCGATTGCACAAAAAATAGTACAAGAATCAACAAGTTGGATTATATCAAATGGAAAAGCTTCTGTGCAGCAAAAGAAGCAACTGACAGAGTGAAAAGATAACTTAAAGGATGGAAAAAAAAATAACAGTTATTCTCAGGTGGAGGACTAATACCTAGAATATATGAAGAATTAAAAAAAATTAGACCCTCCAAAATAAAAAACCCAATCAAAATATAGGCAACTTAAGTGAACAGACACTTCTCTAAGAAGAAATACAAACCATCAATAAATACATGAAGAAATGTTCAACATCTATGGCCAATAGAGAAATGCACATTAAAACAACACTGAGATTCTAACTTAATACAAAAAGGATGGCTGTCACTAAGAAATCAAATACACGTGCTGGCAAGGCTTCAGGGAAAAATGAACCCTTCTACACCATCAGTGGGAATGTACACTAATACAACCGCTATGGAAATCAGTCTGGAGATTCCTCAAAATTGAAACTAGAAATTTCACTTGACCCAACTATTCCCCCTCTAGGTATTTTTCTGACAGAGTTAAAGACATCATATTATAGTGATGATGCATACTCATGTTTGTATCAGCACAATTCCTAATAGCTAACTCTTTGAACTAGCCTATATGTTCATTAACAGATGAATGGGTAAAGAAAATGTGGTATTTACCCACTATGGAGTATTACTATACAGTAAAGAAGGATAAACTTGAGTTGTTTGTAGGATAATGGATACACCTTGAGAGGATAATGATAAGTGAAGTAAATCAGACACACAAGATTAAATATCACATTGTTTTTCTTATATGAGGAATTCAAGTTGTAAATAAAGAGCAAAATAAATGGCAGATGCCTATACCTGTGACTTCAAGAGTTAACTCTCTCAAATGCGAGGGGCATCAAGAAATGGAGGGTGAGGAGAGGACAAGGAGCGAAAAGGGATGAAAAAAAGAATTAAGATGTGTTTTGTGCATGTGCCAACTCCACACAAGGAGATATAAATGTTATGTGCTGAAATCAATTATAAAACATAAAAAATAATACAATAACAGTAATAAAAAATAAAACAAGCACTTCTTGAGCACTTATGCACTTATCGCTGGTGTTGGGTGATATACATGTGAAGAGAATACACTACTTGGTCAGGCCGTTAGTATGGGAGGTGGCCAGCAGTGTCATTACAGAATGAGAATGAGCCCTCTGCAAGGAGCTAGAAAAAGGCAGAAGAGGGGGCCACTGGATGCTGGGAGGGTCAGAAGAGGGTGCATAAAGGAGCTGGCATTTGAAATGGACACTGGAGGAGATTTCCAGGTGGCGGCATGGGGAAGGCGTCCCAGAAAGAGGAAACAGTAAAAGAGAGATGCTATGATTTGAATAAGTATCCTCCAAAGGTCAATGTGTTAAAGTCTTTGCCTTCCACCATTGGAACTATCGGGAGTTGGTGGGATCTTTACGAGGTTAAGGCCTGTTTGGAAATCTTCAGTCCTACAGGGACTTTCTCCCAAAGGTCACCCTTCTTCCTTTCTCTGTGCTTTCCGGCTGTGAACAGTTAGTATAGATGCCCTTGTACCCTAACGTACTGCTTCTACACAGGCCCAAAAGCAGAGGGAGCAACTAACCATGGTGGAAGCCTCTAAAACTGCCAGTCAAAGTAAAGCTTGCTTCTGTTTAAGTTGGTTATCTAGATATTTTGTGATAGTAATGGAAATCTGAGTAACACAAAGTTTTGGAGATATGTAGGAGAATAGGGCAGCTGTTCAAGAAGTAGGGTATATCGTGATCATTAAAACCTGTTTATTAGCAACACAAAATGAATGCTGCTTCTTGTAGACTATTGTCAGTGTAATATTGGTGTTGGTTATGGGCATTTTGAATATTTGTAGATTTTAAGAAACCAGAGTAGATTCTAATATCTTTTAAATCTATGTATCACTGAAATCATGAATATATTTTATTAGATGATCATGGGTTTGGGTGTGTCTGGAACATAATATATTATTCAGGTAAGTGAAAAAAGATTGGAATGAAAGTGACACTTACTGCTTGGCTTGCTGTACATGTTAAGGTCTTGGTTTGGTTCAATTCTTTTCTATCTTTCTAGTCTTCCCTTTTGGAACATTAATGTTTACCCTATGCCATTGTACCTTGGGATTATGCAATGTGTTTTCAATTTTTACAGTGGTTCGCAGGTATGATTTTACACTGAGTCTCAGAAAAAACCTATTTAGACTTTTGAAAAACTCTGGAATTACTGAGAGCTCAGGGAAGGGATTACTATATTTCTGGTTATATGAGGGACAGTTATATTAGGCAGAATTATGAATTTGCTATTGTATTTATTTGGAGATTAAATATGGATTAAAGAAATGTGTTTGAGTATGAAGTTGACAAGGGGTGAATGGTGACCATTAATGCTGATACGTCAACTTCGTTGGATTAAGAAATACCTAGCAAGTTAGTGAAGTATGCTGCTGGGTATGTGTCTGGGAGGGTGATGGAAGTGTGACCTCGGGTGCTATATATTGTCCTTTGCCCATTTCTCGATGGCCCAGTTCACCTTCTCTGCTTTCACAATGAACTAAGCATATTGGCCCCACCATGTCCTGTGATGAGATTTCTGTCTTGGAGCCTGCTGATGACTTACTGAAGCTCCTGAAACTGTGAATGAAATGAACTCTTTCCTCATTTAAGTTGCAGGTGTCAAATATAATATCTCAGTGACAGTGCAAACTGTGCACTTAAAAATGGTTAGAATAGCATATATTGTTATATTTATTTTATCACAATTAAAGACATCATGGAAAATATATTTCTTGGGCATCTTAAAATCATTATAGCCAAAAGAATGAATTCAGAAGCTGGGTGTGATGGCCCAAGCCTGTAATCCCAGCACACCAGCCTGGACAACTTAACATATCCTGTCTCAAAATCAGGATATACTACAATTCTTTAGTTCCTGTCTTACACCTAGACTCTTTCTTGTCATAGGAAGACTTGCAACAGAAGTGATCTTCATGACTAATTAGGTATTCCATTTTGCATATTTTGCACATAATAAAACAAATTAAAATTTGAAAAGAATCTACTAATTTGATATGTATAATAGGACACATGTATAAGTTATAATATTTGAAATCTGTAATGTATGAATCTGTAAGTTGTCTAAGATAATACATTAGTACTGAAGTATAATTGTCTTCTAAAATGTGAGTCAGATCATTTCATTCCATGATGAAAGCCTTCGGGGACCTCTAGTCTCAGCCCTTCCCATGGGCTGAGGCCCCATAGGGTTCTACTTGGCCTGTTTTCAACCTCATTGTCTACTACTTTTCTTTTAGCTCAGTGATGGTGAACCTTCTATTAGAGACTCAGCATCAAAACTGCAACCCCAAACCCATTTATTTATCATGAAGCACCAACACTGCCCCTGTGTAAGCTGTTATCCAATGATTAGTTGCTGGGGTGATGCTGGGGTGACTTGGCTTATGTGCTGACGGAGAGGGCACTGTGTGCCCGCTGTGGCACACGTGCCATAGAGCCTCCAATGCTGTCCTAGCTCATACGGCTCTGGCTGCCATGGCCTTCTTGCTTGGACTCCAACTGTCAGGTTTGGGCTTCCCTTGGGGCAGGGGTTGGCCTTGAGATGTCTTGGGGTTAGCAGGTAGAGACTGAGAAAGGCAGTAGTAGCTCTGGTATGGAATTCAGGGGCTCCAAGAGGTTGGTGGGAAATGCAGATTAGAATATGACAGTATTCTATGCTGTCTGTCCTGGGTGCCATCTCTGATAGGCATAAGGGAATGTTATGGTAAGATCAGTTAGGGTGGCCCATAATGTCACCAGTGAGGTCCATCCTAAATGGAACTTGTCAGTGATATGGCTTCAGGAACTGTGAGGACATCTCTGCCTCTCTCCGTACCCCTCCTCTGATTTCTCTGCTGGATCCCAGATGTTGGAAGGTCCCTTAGAGGGGAAAGCGGTTTTTTTTTTGCTCTCTAGAATGAAGCTAGAGAGGCAGGAGCTCCCCAGAGGAGGCCACTTCATCTCAGGTCACAGACTCATGTAGGGACTTCCTAGGAGGCAAGTTTTAGGGCTTTGCAAAGAGAGAAAATCTGAGGTCTGAGGCAAAGAGCAAGGGAAGTAGAAAGATGGGCCCAGACACACCCTGAATATTCCTAACTCCTCTCTTACAAGTGATTGTCTGCTTACAAAGTTCATAGATTAAAAGCTATTCTTGAATAGTATGTTATTAGTTTATAAAATACAGAAAAGTCAGGTGCTCCTAAATTTGAATTCTGACCTGTGAGATCTTAAAAAAAAATTTTCTTCTACAAATGTCCTTGTTAATAGGCTTCAGGAAATAAAAGATTCCTCTTGGGCTTCAATGAGATAATGGACATAAAGTATTTAGCTTTCTGCCAGCGCATCCACATTCGATCAACATTAGTTTCCTTTCCCATTTCCTTCACCTTATCTCATTTGGGCATTACACCAACTCTGGAGGGTAGGGAGTGGGTAGATTTGGCAGGTATTGCTCTCATCCTCATTTTGCAGATGAAAAACTGAAGACCAGAGGCATTTATTCGAATTTCCTAACGTCATGCAGTGTTCAAATAGGAGAGCTAGGATTTGAATCCAGGTCTCAGGGTTCATGCCATGTTGTCTTTCACTGCCTTCTGATCATACTGTTCTACTGCTCATGGTGTCAGATGGTGTCAGTGCTAGGGAATCAGGGTCTCAACATTATCACATGGTCTGAACCACGGGCTGGGAGAATGCTGCTGACTTTGCCTAAGTTAGCTTTTAAAAATATATAGAAGCAGAATATCTGCCAAGCCAAGTGGTAGACTTACATGCTATCAAGGGTATTCTGATCAAATTATATAATCCTTAATTACATCTTGCCTTTCAGACACAACCTCTATTGTGCTATTTCTAGCATTGCAAAATGTCTCTAATTTCACCATTTCCGTCACAGGTGAACACAAGTTGAACCCTGGCTGAAGGCAAGTGGGTGGCTGGTCACAACTAATGATCCACCACTTAGGCAGGCCTGATGGTGTTGTCTTTGATCGCACTGACCTAACTTTAGCAGGCTTAGCACCTTCTCACTTTCCTCTTTCCTTTCTCAGCTATTAGGAATACATGGCAAACTCAACAATATTTAGACCAGTTGCCTACCTAGACATGGTCGTGTGGACAAGGGTTGGGGAATCTGTGGCACCAAGTTATGAGAGAGCAGGAAGACTCATTTTTGTCTCAGCTCAATTCAGCCTGCTGTTTTCCAAAGCCAAGAAGGATCCATCAGTGACAGTGGCCTCAGGTTATGAAGGCGGTGCTCACTTCTGGGCGGGGGAGGGGGGAGGTGTGTTTTGGGGTCATAAACTGCCTGCAGTGGTCCTGGACCACAATATCGCCAGGAGGTGGCGCCCTTTCCCTGCTCAGTTGGAAGTATTTGGTCATCACTGTGGGGAGGGAAAAGGGGTCCTTCCTGTGGCTTGGTCAGCCATTTCAGAGGCTCTGAGATGCAGGAGCCACCTTTCGTCCTTCCTTCCTTCCTTCCTTCCTTCCTTCCTTCCTTCCTTCCTTCCTTCCTTCCTTCCTTCCTTCCTTCCTCCCTCCACCTCTCTCTGTCTCTCTCTCTCTCTGTCTCTTTCTTTTTTTCATAAACATCGTATCTCCCCTTGATGAGGGAAAATGCATGATGCTTCTCATCTTCAACTGCCAGGACTGCTTCTCCGTCTGTTTCTGTCTTCCCTCCTAAGGTTCCAAGACAAGCTCTACTTCTTTAAATTTTTCCCTGCTTAGGTTGAACAATGGGCCAGAACAAAAGATTGTAAGGAGGTAGGATGGAGAGAGGAAAGAGGACAGAAGAGCTGGAGCTGTTTCTTGCAGAGCATCATTGCTTCTCTTAATTTTAAGCAGCTCTCCTGCTCTTACTCCCTGAATAACAAGCCATCCTCTATTCCTGTACATGAAACTCAGACCCACATCAAGCTTGCGATGGCAGCCAGGACCACTTGTGCTGCTGTTTGTCCTGAGTTCCTTTTGTTTTAGGTTGGGGATGGGGAATTCACTGTCTGAACTGGACAGAAAGAATTTGGAAATTGCTGAATGTCTCTCTGAAGCGAGAGAAGAAAGGAAAATCAGAGGAGATGGGAGAAAGAGACAGCCAAACAGGTATCAGAGAGAAAAACACAAGGTCAAAGAGAGACACAGAAAGTTGGAGAAAGAGACACATGAGAGATAAAGTGAGGCATATGCCCAAGAAGCACTGGTTTAGAGGCAGCAGTGGATTTAAATTCCAGCTGACTACTTCAAGCTCCATGAAGTTGGGAAAGTCACTTGACCATTCTGAGCCTCCATCTCCATATTAGAAAAATGGTAATAGTTGTACTTACTTCATGGACATACTGTGATGAGGACCAGATGTATAGAGGAGATACTTCTGTGAGTGACAAAGATCTAGTTAAATTGGTGTTCCCTGACATCAATCAGACTGAAATGAGAGGATGTGGCCTTTTTTATGCTGAGCCCTAGAAGTGATGCTCTCAGCAGCCCAGGAAGGAAATGGCAGTGCTCTGCCCTCAACCCTACTTTTTCAGAGGATGTTAAAACGGGAAATTCGCTTCCAGCTCCTGAGGAAAGCTTTGCCCATCCAGAGTGGCACTAGGGGTGATAGGTGGAGAAACTTCCAAGTGACTTGCTCCAAGAATTAATAATCACAGCTAACACTTAAATGAGTTTATTAGGTGCCAGGTGCTCTTCTAAGTGTACAGTGTGGATTAACATTTAATCACCTAATGGTCTTATGAAGTAGGTACTATTATTAACCTTGTTTTATAGATGTGGAAATCAAAGCACAGACAGATGAAAGGAAATTGCCTGAAGTCACACAAGAGTTGACAGAGGAAATGAACCCAAGCCATTTGGTATTAGGGTCCTCCTTCTAACCACTGTGCTATGCTGCCTCTCCATTAGGCCTATGTCCCCCACTTTCTTGTCTTGGGCAGGAAGCAGGAAGCCTCACAATCAAGGTAACTGGTGTCTCCTTTGAGGGCCACACCTGAGGCAGAGGGCTGCCCCTGCACTCAGGATATTGGGGGGTGTCCCAACTTGGAATGCTTCTTTTTCAGGTCAGGCATGCTAGAATTCTTTTTTTCTTGCAATGAGTTGGCAAATGTACTACAAGATTAAAAAAAAAAAAAAGGAAAGGACCTCACCTGCTTTTTGTTCTCTGTCAAATTGTACCGACAGAGTGGCAGCCACTCTGCTTCTGAAATCTCCTGGGTTTTAGGGCTGGGGTTGTGCAGCTGCTGGGAGCAAGACAGCAGGGAGTGTGGCCAGGTGTTCTCCCCAAAATGAAGGGTACATTGTCATTATAATTATTTTCTTCAGGGCAGACATTGTGGGACTAGGGAAAAAACCAGTGCCACTTTCATTTGCCTTGTTTCATGTCAGAAAGAGCAGATGAGTGAGTTCCAAAGAGTCAAGTCATTAAGGAAGGACTCTTCAGTGTCCCTCAGCTTGCATCTGTGCAGATCAGGGAATGTATTTGTAGCAGAGTGACCCGGGGACCCAATGACTGAAAACAAAACTTAAGGTCCTCTGGTTTATTTTTTTCCTTTGGAGAAGGGAAAAGTTTCTGGCCTAGGACTCAAAGGCCCATTTATGAAGGAGATCTTTCTTTATTATTTATTTTGATTGGTACATGTTCACAGTATAAAATGATCATATTCCTCATGGGGAATTGATGCATATATACATCACATCTGAATGTTTTTTCCATCCCCTTTCCCTACTCACCTTCCCACTCCCACCTCTTGTTCCCCTTCCCATGTCTACTTCATTATTTTCTCTTATCTCTCTTTTGTTTTGCTCTTTATATTTGGGTTTCTCAGGTAGGAGGAACCATGTGATGTTTAAGCTTGTGTGTCTGATTTGTTTCACTTATTATGGTCTCAAGGTGCAACTATTTTCCTCCAAATGACTCATTTATCTTTTTATGACAGAGTATACTCCTTTGGATGTAAATGTCACATTTGAAAAAACCCATTTATCTGTCAATGGGCATATAGACTGGTTCCAAGATTTAGCTATTATGAATTGTGCTGGTGCAAACACAGGTGTACATGTATCACACTGATATGATGCTTTCAACTCGTTCAGGAAGAGACCTAGGTGGGGAATAGCTGGGTCAAATGGAATTTCTGAGTTCAGTTTTTTGAGGAATTTCCATAATGCTTATATTAGTTTACATTCCCACTAAAAATATAGAAGGATTCTTTTTTACCTGAAGCCTCACCAGCATTTTTTGTTATATGATGTCTTGATGATAGCCATTCTTTCTGGAGTAAGAGGGAATCTCAGTGTTATTTTAATATGTATTTTTCTAATCACCAGATATATTGAACATTTTTTTCATGCACTTCTTGGCCACTTGTATTTCTCCTGTTCATTTCAGTTGCCCATTTCTGACTGGGTCTTTTATTTTGGGGAATCTCAGTTTTTTGAGTTCTTAATATGTCTTAGATATTAGTTTTCCAGCTAAGGAATAACTGGAAAAATTTCTCCCAATTCTGTATATGGTCTCTTCATTCTGTTTTTTTTCTTTTCTGTGCAGAAGACTTTTAATTTGATATGATCCCATTTGTTGGTTCTTGATGTTATATTTTGTGCAACTGTGGTTCTGTTCAGAAAGTCCTTGCCCATGCCTGTGTCTTCAAGAATTTTACCTATTTTATATTCCAGCAGGTTAAGTGTTTTAGTTCTAATATTTAGATCTCTGATCCATTTGGATCTTAGTTTAGTAGTACATTGGCAGATGTATGGGTCTAGATTCAATCTTCTGCTTTTGAATAGCCAGTTTTGTAGCACCATTTATTAAAGAGGCTCTTCCAGTGTAAGTTTTTATTAAAGATCTGCTAGGTGACTATGCCTGGAGTTGATTCTGCATCCTCTATTCTGTTCCACTGACCACATGGTCTGTTTTTCCATCAGTTCTGTTCCTTTTTTAATCACTGTAGCTTTGCACTATAACTTTAAGTCTGGGACTGTAATACCTCCTGCTTTGTTCTTGTTGCCCAAGATTACTTTTGCAATTCTAGGACTCTTGTGGTTCCATACAAATTTTGGATTGATTTTCTAGTTCTGTGAGGAATACTGTTGGTATTTTGATTGCAAAGCATTACATATAGATTACAGTTTTGAAAGAATGGCCATTTTGACTGTATTAGGTCTTCCTATCCAGGAACAAGGATATCTTTCTACTTTCTGATGTCCTCTTCAAATTCCTTTCTCAGAGTAATGCGGCGCCCTTTTCTGTCCATGCCGCGTCTTAGTCCATCCACGCCTTGTGACAATCGCTTCTCCAGGAAAGGACACCGCATGTGGGAATTGGGCGCGGGGATCTTGGAATGTTTTGAACTGATAATTGTAATTTGTGTAGTTCACATGTGTATGTTTTTATGTAATGCTCAATATGGAGTCGAGGGTGGAGACTCCAGGGGGGTTGCTGGAGGCCCTCTAGATAACCCCTTTGTGAGGACTGGTTGTGGGGTTTTGCCTTCTGTGAGTAGTGTGAGAGAGTTTATGTGGGAGCTTTGGGTGGGAGAGCTCATGGAG
>PVLA01013972.1:0-33450 GCA_004027455.1 Hydrochoerus hydrochaeris
CTTCTTCTTCTTCTTCTTCTTCTTCTTCTTCTTCTTCTTCTTCTTCTTTCTCCTTCCTTTTCTTCTTGATTTCAATTGCCATAGAAAAATAAGCATGGTTCCTTTTGTTTCTGTCATTTCTCATAAAGCACTATTTTATTAGTTTTACGAGGGTTACTGCTCCCTTATCTTTGACACGATGGAATAGTTCAAAAGCCTTACTTTAAAACTGGCTTTTGCTTTTCTAGGTCATTACTTTCTTCCCTTTAGCCTATAGAACCTGAGTTTGGCACTTAGTGTTCAGTATTTTATTGCAGAAAATGACACATTGCTTTGGTTCATTTCATAAACTGAGAGACTTCTTGTATTTGAATGATTAAAGGTTCCCCAAATAAAGCTACCATTTCTTTGTCACTTGCTGGTACAGAAAAACAGCTAAAGTTGGTTTTATTTACAAATTTTTACACACAACTAATGTTTTCAAATGCCTTAACTGTTTAAATGTTGCTTCAGAGATATCTGGAAAATTTTGTATTGCTAAGTACCTTAGAAGTAATATTTCAGGTACGTCCCAAAGTTTATTAGGGTGCCATAGCTGTTAGGATTTAGTAAGTGCTGTAAGATTCATTGAAACCACATGGAATTTGCATCCTCACAAGGTGGCAAAAATGAGCTGCCATGGTATGATTGTCACCTACCTGGACGGGAACTTGTTGCCACATGTTAGTGGCCACACGTGCAGGAAATGCTGTGGAAATGGTTGGAAGCTTCTGTGGTGTTGAGCACTTCTCTAACCAAAAACCCACATGAAGTCAGATTCTGCAAGCCCACAAAAATGAGCTCTTGGAACAGAAATCACAGGCTTCTCCTGTTCTCCCTTTTAGCAGTGTAGCACCTGAAACCATTAATAATTGTTGGGTTTCATATCCAGAAGGTGCACAAAAACCTTTTCCGATTTTCCATCTGATTTGTTCATGTTTATATGGTCCTGTCAGGTATCTTATTTTACCTTACAGATACTTAATGCACAAGCAGATACTGTCATATTTATAAATTTCTATTTCAGCTCCTTAAAAACTGAAAAACAAATCTGTGTCACATACCAAACTATTTAAAATAACTCTATATGTTTATTGAAAAAAAGAGAATACATTGAATCTGTATATCATTTTGGGTAGTAAGACTATTTCAACAATATTAAGTCTTCTAAGCCATGAAAATGGATATCTTTCCATTAAAAGTATCTTCCTTAATTTCTTTCATCAACTGTATATAACTTTCATCTTTCACCTCCTTTTTTTTCACCTCCTTGTTTATATTTGACCTCTAGTATTTTTTGCAGCCATTGTATATGTGATTGCTTTATTCAGCCTGGCCTCGAATTTGCTTTGTGGTCAAGGCTGGCCTCGAACTCACATCAGCCCCTGCCCCAGCCCCTCTCTAGTGCTGGGATTACAGGTGCGCACCACTGTGCCCCTGTGCCCCACGCCTGTCCTTGATTTCTTTTTCAGATAGTTTGTCTTTACTGCACAGAAACTGCTGAGTTTTGTTATTGGTTTTCTTCTCCTGCAAATTTATTGAATTTGTTTATTCTAACAGGTTTTCTTGAGCTTCCTTAGACTTTTATAAATAAAATCCTGCCATCTTCCAAGAGGGACAGTTTGTCTTTTTTCTTTCCAATTTTGATTCCTTTTATCTCTTTTGCCTTACTGTTCTAGCTAGGACTTCCAGGGCTTTGTTGAATGGAAGTGTGTGTTTGAGCACCCATGTCTTACTCTAAATCTTAGAGGTAAAGCTTTCAACTTCTCATGAAGTATGATGCCAGCTGTGGTCTTGCCATGTCTTACCTTTATTGTGTTGAGGTACATTTGTTTTCTACTGATTAATGGAGAATTTTTATCATGAAAATATGTTGAATTTTGTCTAACATTTTCTGCAGCTATTGAGATGATTATATGGTTTTGTCCTTCATTCTGTTTATATTTTATTTATTGATTTCTGTATGTCAAACCACCCTTTCATCCTGTGGATAAATCTCACTTGATCATGATAATGATCTCTTTAATTCTCTGTCAAAGTCAGTTTGCTAGAATTTTGTTTAGGATTTTCACCATTATATTCAGTTATAGGGATATTGGCCTATAATTTTCTTTTCTTGTACTGTCCTTTCTGACTTTTCAGTCAAGGTCATCTTGGCCTCATGAGATGAAGTTGGAAGTATTCCTGCCTTTTAAATGTTATGAAGATATCAAAACAAATTTGTGTTCATTAGCCTTCAAATGTTTGGTAAAACTCAGCAGCAAAGCTATCAAGTTCTGGGACTTTAGGTGGAAGACTTTTTATTACTGACTCACTCTGTAGCTCATTCTTAGCCTGTTCAGATTTTCTATCTCTTCACAACTTAACCTGGGTAGGTTTTATGTTTGTAGGAATCCATCCATTTCCTCTAGGTTGTACAATTTCTTGCTGTATAATTGTTTATAATAATCTCCTATAGCTATCTCTGTTGAATATGCTGTAATATTTCATTTTTTATTCTTGTTTTATTATTTTAGTCTTTCTGTTTTGATCTCACTAAGGTTTGTCAGTTTCACTTATCTTTTCAAAAAACTTAGTTTTGCTGATACTTTCTATTGTTTTTCTAGTCCCTGTTTCATTTATTTTTGCTCTGTTTTTTATTACTTCCTTCCTTTCACCAACTGGGATTATTTTGATCTTTTTTTCCTAGATTTTTAAAATGCAATGTTAGGTTGTTTATTTGAGATCTTTCCACTTCTTTGATGTAGGCCTTTATTGCTATAAACTTCCTGCTTTGAACTGCTTTTGCTGTATCTCATTAGTTTTGGTATATAGTGTTTGCATTTTTACTTGTCTCAGATTTTTTAAACATTATTTTTAAAGTAGTAAAATACCACAGAACAAGACAGAACAAAGCCAATTGAGACAGTGTAGTGCAATTGGTACAGAACTTCACAGCAGGTTACCGGGATAACAGTAATAGGTACCATAGTATATCTCATTATCTTCACAATAGTTGTTCTTTCAATCAGGTATATCAGAATCAAAGGAAATACAGGACATTATAGAACTTATCAAAACATAATATTGAATAGAGCAATATCATTAATCAGAACAAAGCAAAACAATGAGATGGTAGAAGGAAATCCCCCATATTTGCTATATTGTATATAGTGAACCTAGTAAGAGATGCTCACCTCTCTGGCTCCTACTTAATAATGGGGGGGGACAGATGTTTGAATCTCAGCCTGTGCACCAGGAGGCTCACAGCCGCTTACCAAGGCAGTGAGCTGGTTGTTTGGTTTCCCAGCATCCTAAGTTCCAACATCTGTCTCAGATTTTTAAATGTCTCTTTTAATTTCTTTGGGCCAGATTTAGCTCAGTGGCATAAGTGCCTGCCTGGCAAGCATGAGGTCATGAGTTTGATCCCCGGTGCCAAAATAATTAATTAATTAATTAATTTACTCACTCCTTGTTTAATTTCCATTTATTTGTACATTTTTCTAACAATTTTTATAGCATTGCAGCTGAAAAACATACTTGACATGATTTTAATCTCAAATTTTTAAGAACTTGTTTTGTGGCCTAACATGGTCAATCCTGGAGAATGTTCTCTGTGAACTTGAGAAGGTTGTGTATTCTGCAGCTGTTGGAATGAATCTTCTGTATTTGTCTGTTACAGCCATTTGTGCTACAGTGTAATTTATTTAGTTCCTGTAAAACCTGAATGACCTGTCTATTGCTGAAAGTGGGATATTGAAATCTTTCACTGTTACTTTGTTGCAGTCTATCTCTCTCTTCAGATCTATAATATTTGCAATATTTGCTTTATATAATTAGGTGCTATGATGTTAGTTGTATATATTTTCACAATTGTTATATCCTTTTGCTGAATCAACCCTGTTATCACCAATATGATCTTGTCTCTTTTTCAAATTGCTTGTTTTGTTTTGTTTTGTTTTGTTTTTGAGACAGGGTTTTGTTGTGCAGTTCAGGCTGGTCTTGAACTTACTTTGTAGCCCAGGCTGGCCTTGAACTCATAACATTCCTCCTGCCTCAGCCTCCTAGTGCTGGGATTATAGGCATGCACTACCATGCCAGCAAAAGTTTGGGGGGTTTTTTGTTTTTGGTACCAGGCATCAAACTCAGGACCTTGTGCTTGCCGGGCAGGCACTTGTCCTGCTGAGCTATGTCCCTGGACCTTTGTCTCTTTTTTATGGTTTTTGCTTTAAATATATTTTATCTGACATAAATATAAAATGTTAAATTATTTTAAATTTTCAATTACACAGAATATCCTTTTCTTTTCCTTTAGCTTCAGTCTATGTGTTTCCTTAAGGTGAAGTAAGTCTCTTGCAGGCAACCTATATTTGGGATTTTTTTTGTTGTTGTTCTTTTTTTTTTAATTCAATGAACCATTTCATATTTTTGACTGGAGAATTTAACTCATTTATATTTAAGGTAATTATTGATAGGTAAGGATTTAATAATGTCATTGAAAATATCTAGTTCTTTCATAGACCTTCTGTTCCTTCTTCCTCTTTTGTGGTCCTTATTCTTTTGGTGTTTTGTTTGTTCACTTTGTTTTTTGTTTTTGGTGTTGAGAATTGAACTCAGGATCCAACTTGTGCCAGGCAGGCTGTCCTTATTCTTTTGGGTAAGTGATTTTTTTCTAGCAATATGCTTTGATTCCTTACTTTTTATTTCATCTCTACTATAATTTTTGGTTTGTCTTTTTTTCCCCCAAGTGCTGGAGATCAAGCTCAGAGCCTTATGCATGCTCAACAAGCTTTACACTACTAGGTCATATTCCAGCTATAGTTTTATAGTTACCACAAAGCTTACCAAAAAAAACCCTTTAAATTATGTTAAGCTGGTGACAACTTAAATTTTATTGGGAAAAAACACCTTAAACCTTTACTCCATCTTGTATATTTTGACTTTTTTATTTGTTGTGTTTGTTGGTTTGAGGTAGGTTTTCACTATGTAGTTCAGACTGGCCTTGAACTCACTGGGTGGCCCATGCCAGACTGGAACTCACAGCGATCCTCCTGCACCAGCCTCCCAAATGCTGGGATCACAGGTGTGTGCCTCTGTGCCCAGAGATTTTGAATTTTTAATGCAGTAATTTACTCCACCACCACCACCACCACCTCTTACTGAGGATTGAATCAAGGCATTTTCTACATACCAGGCCCACTCTGCACTTTTTGAAACAATGTTTTCAACTGGCCTCAGAAAATCTGTTCTCCTGGTAGTTGTGTACCTTGTTAGCTGCCTCTCCGGTCTCTTTTCCTGAATCCTCCTTCTTGTTTTCGTCTGCAGGTCCAGTATCATTTCTTGGTCTTCTAGCTTGGCGACACTATTCCCCTAATTATCTCGTTCCTTTAAATTCTAGATGGCATTAATCACATCATTTTTTTTGTACCAGGAATCAAACTCATCACCTTGCGTTTGCGAGGCAGGCGTGTATGCCACTGAGCTGTATCCCGGGCCAATGCCTGAGTTTACATTTCCAGACCTGACTTCTGTTCTGAACCCCACGCTCACTCATCAGGTCCACTTGGAAGTCCAGCAGGGACCTGAAGTGGCGTGGCCAAAACAGAACTGCTGATTCTTACACTGAAAACCAAACCTCGGTCTCAGTGTTTCATAACGGCGATCACAGCGGCACCCTTCGCACAGTTGCTCTGGCCCGGACTCAGGGTCGGGCTGAGGCCTTCTCCCCCTCTCCTGTTGTGCTCACCCTGAAACCTGTTCCCAGCGCACGCCCCGCGCGCCTGCAGCCCACTGGCTGCCCGTTACCTTTCATCTGGCTTATGGAAATAAACTAACCTTTTCCTTTCTTCAGTTTTATTTCCATTAATAGGGTTAATAGTTAACAACAGAAATTGACCGATTTAAGCTGAAAAAAGAAATGATTTGAAAGAATCAGTATTCAGGGACTTGGGTAGGAAAATGTAGTGGAAAGAACAGAGCGGCACGCAGTTATTCGGGGCAACGCACCAGAGCCGTGTGATCGGATCCCACGCAGGTGCCCACAGGGCCACTGGCCGCGGCCAGGCCTGCTGTGAGGGGCCGCCACGGCCGCGCAGCGGAGCGCCCTGCAGAGAGGCGAGGACTTCCAGAGACTCCGCTCCCCTGCTCTGTCCCTGCCGCCCTCCCACACTTCCCCAGGGTTTCCGCAGAGCTGGCGGGATGCTGGCTCATCCCCGGAGTTCACACCTCTCTCTGCCATTTTTATTCTCTCTTCTCTTTCGGGGATTTTTTTGTTTTTGTTTTTGTTTTGGATTTTTCGATCCTCCCGCCTCAGCCTCCAGAGTGCTGTTATTACAGGCCTGCGCCACCAACGCTGAAGCTTCAGCGCTGCCCGATTTCAAGAACTGTGCTGAAGGCACAATAGTCCAGAGTGCTGTGTTGCCGTAAAGAAGACAGATCAGTGGAACGAGTTCAGGCACAGACTCACAGACATGCCGACGGCTGACGTTTTTCTTCTTTTTTTTAAACAGGGTCTCACTAGGTAGTTCTGGCCAGCTTTGAATTCACTCTGTAGTCCAGGCTGGCCTTGAACTCGAGACAGTCCCCCTGCCTCTGCCTCCTGAATGCTGGGATTACAAGTGTACACCACCAGGCCCAGGTTGACAGCAGCCTTTGAGAAAGATACCCAAACATTTCAGTGGAAAAATGAAAGTCGTTTCAAGAAATGGTGTCAGAATATCTGTTTATCTATCCATATGCCTAAAAATAAACTTTGATTCACACAATATAGAAAATTATGAGCAAGGCACAGTGGCACGTCTGTAATCCCAGCACTCGGGAGGCTGAGGCAGGAGGATCGTTGTGAGTTCCAGACCAGCCTGAGCTACAAAGTGAGCCCAGTGCCAGTCTGAACTGCATCATGAGACCCTGTCCCAAAAAGACAAAAATAAATAAATAAATAAATATGAATAGATTATAGACCTAACTATAAACCTAAAAATACAGACATAACTATGAAACCTATAGAACTTGTTCACAAATACTTGCTTTCATTTTTATTTTTTAAAAATTATGCCTTATCTTTATTATTAAATATTTTGGTAATTTGATGTTTTTAACATTGTATTTAAAGTTGGTAGCATTGGTTTATGGGGGAAAGTCTGAATTCCTCGCGCTGCCTCCTCGTCTGTGTCACTCCCTGCTTCTTTTCTCAGAGTTTGTGCTCCAGAAACACTGGCTGATCCACTTGTATTTCCCGGAACACACTGTGCTTCCTCAGGCTCCACACAGGGCTCCTTTCCTATCGTATTTTCCACCCCCTTCCTTTGAAAAATTCTTGCATGTGCTTTAAGCTCTTTGCTTCACATGAAACCCTGCTTTTGACAAGGCGCCACACGGTTACAGCTTTACGTGTAGCTCTATTAAAGCGATGATCTGCTTCACGACTTCATAATTATAATATAGCTTCTCATCTTCTCCACAAGAGGGCAGGGATGGCTTCTGGAATTTTTGTTTCTAGCACACAGCCCCATGCCTAGATTATAATTACCCAAGTATTTGTTGAATTATTTAAGATAATTTTAATCCACAAGACACTCCAGAATCCTTTCTGGGTTTGCAACTATTGCATTGTTGACAGAAAATCAACCTCTTATGATCTGTGAGATTTAAAATTTTAAAATACTTCTAGTGAATCTTCCTTTCAATCAGTGTAGCCACCAGCAACCGACAGACGCTGTAAAGAACCAGAACACACCTCTGACCACTAAGATGGAAAATTAGTTTAGGTTGCTGGATTCTTCTAAAATCACTCCTGGAGAAATTATAATGTAAGACGCCGGGCATGGGGCACACTCCTATAATCCCAGGGCTTGGGAGGCTGAGGCAGGAGGAGAGCCCTGAGTTCAAGGCCAGTTTGAATTACATAGGAGGCCTTGTCTCAAAAAACTGAACAAAAAAAAGGTTCAGTTCTGTTCTTCAGTGTTGGTTATTCTAGGTCCTTTGTATTTCCATATGAAATGTAGAATCTGTCTGTCTGTCTGTCTGTCTGTCTGTCCGAGACAGTGTAGTGTCTCTCTAAACTGCCCGGGCTGGCCTTGAACTCGTGATCCTCCTGTCTCAGTCTCTAGAGTGCTGGGATTATAGACATGTGCCTCCATGCCTGCCCGGGTCAATTTTTTCCAGATCTATAGAAAGCCTGTGTGATTAGGACAGAATTGAATCTAAAGGTCTATTCAAGGAATCTTCACACCTTAACGATATTAAATCTTATAATTAGTGAATTCCATTCACTAAGGTTTCCTTAATTTCTCTAAGTAGTAGTTTTCATATACTTGTATTTTGTCATATTTTCTCCATATATATATCAATTGTTCATAAATCTAAGAGCTTATTTCTGGATTCTCAACTCTGCTGCTTTAACCTGCTATTACCCCCACTACTACTATGGATTTTTAGGAAGTTTTTAAGTGAGTGCGCATTTCTCCGACTCTGTCTTTTTTCCAACGTTGGTTAGGTATTCTCGTTTCTTAGATTTGCATGCAAATCCTAGGACCAACTTGTCAACTTTTCTGTGACACAAGTTAATTTGAACTTTATTCTGTAATCAGTTTTAATAGCTGAAATGAAAGAGACTTGTTAAATAGCTCATTTTTTTTCTGCTGAACATTTAGTCCTTGAACAATAGCGAATGAGAATGAAAATCACATTCTGAAATTAACTTTGAGGGGGTGTTTTCCCCTTGCTTAAAGAAGCTCTTTCAATAAGTAGGTTTACCTTTTCTTATTAACACATTTGCAGTATATAATGTTTACATTTCTTGTGTGGAATTAGTACAGGTAAATAATTCATCTTAATTCCATTTTTGATTCCCTTTCCCTCCCTCCCTCCATCTCCCAATCCTTTTCCCACTTGAGGAAAACCTATCTCCTTTCTTCCTATTAACTATATTTTATTTTGCTCTTTATATGTAATTTGGGTTTCTTATATAAGAGAAACATGCAATATTTAAGCTTATATGTCTGATTTATTTCACTTAGTATTATGATCTTAAGATGCAACCATTTTCCTACAAATGACACAAGTTTATCATTCTTTATGGCAGAGTAATACTCCATTATGTGTTTTCACCACATTTTCTTTATTCATTTGTCTACAGATGAACACATAGGCTGCTCCCAAGATTTAGCTGTTAAGAATTGTAAACATTGGGTGTACGTGTGTTGCTGTAATGTTTTTCACTCTTTTGGGAATATATGTAGAAGGGGAATAGTTGGGTCAAATGGAATTTCTATTTTTAGCTTTTTGAGGAATCTCCATATTGATTTCAGAATTTTTTCTGTATTTTACATTCTGCCCATGATTTAGTTTCTTTCCCCCACAGCTGCACTAGCATTTGTTATTGTTTGATTTTTTTCTTTTTGCTTTTTTCCCCTTTTTACTTTGTTTTTTGAAATAGGGTGTCACTCTGTAGTCCAGGTTGGCCTTTAATTCACAGCAATATTCTTGCCCCAGCCTTCTGAGTGCTAGGGTTACAGGCATGTACCACTATGCCTGGCTTATTCTTTGATTTCTGGATGACAGCCATTCTGTCTGGGTAAGACAAAATCTTTGTTGTTTTAGTTTGCATTTCTCAATGGCCATTGATGTTGGGCATTTCTTCATGTATTCACTGGCTATGGTATTTGCACTTCTGTGAAGTATCTATACATTTCACAGGCACATTTTTTGATTAAGTCTTTTAGTTTGGGTGGCTATATATATATATATATATATATATATATATTAAACTATATATATATATAATATACAACAAATGCCATATGTGTCTGAGGAATAGCTGGTAAAATGTTTTCCCATTCTGTAGGTTTTCTCTTTATTCTATTGGTTGTTCCTTTTGCTGTGCAGAAGTTTTTAATATGATATGATCCCATTTGGTGATTTTGGTGCCATTTTCTGTGCAGCTGGGTTTCTCTTCAGAAGTCCTTGCCTGCTCCAGCAGAAGTCCATATGACTTCAACAGTTTTACGCATTTTAATCTCTGGCAGGGGAAATATTTCTGTTTAACATTTAGTTCTTTGCTCCATTTGTATTTTAGTTTAGTATATGTTGAGATGTGTGCATCTAGGTTCAGTATTTTTCTCGTGTGTGGAGCCAGTTTTCCCAGCACCACTTATTAAAGAAGCTGTCTTTTTTCCAGTGTACTTTTTGGCCCCTTTATCAAAGATCAAATAACTGAATGTGTTTGGGGTTGTTTCTGCATCCACTGTTCTGTTTCATTGATCTTCATGACTGTTTTTATGCCACTACCACCCTGTTTTTGTCACTGTAGGGAGCCAGTTCTAATGCTTTGAACACTACAAAAATTCAAGCCAATCTGGTCATGAGGTTGGGCCTGAGTTGTTCAGTCTACAACAAGCACCTCTTCACAGTCTGACTACAGCTCCCTGACCTTGGATGTTCCTGCGGTTGTGCCGCAGTCACTGTGAGCCTAGAGATGATACCAAACCATGCCTGCTCACAGTTCCAGGCCCAAGTGGCCCCTCCCTGAAATGGAATCTGGCCAAGCTTACTCCCTCTCTCTCTCTTGCTCTCTCTCTCTCTCTCTCTGGAACCGGGAATGGAACTCAGGACCTTATGCCTGCCAGGCAGGCGCCCTACCACTGAGCTACACCTCTGGTCCCCATGCTCTCTCTCTAGGGGATGCTCGGACTGGAGCCACTTGCCAGCTGTTGTAGTTCACAGCATCCACTGCTCTGTTCTGGTGCCTTCCTCCATGGAGGCCTCTGGAATCAGTCGTCTTCTCTGTGTCTCTGTAGATTCTAACCTCCTCTCTCATGCTGTGAGCTGAGAGTCTGGAGAAAGTGCAGTTTTCTGTGTTCTGTTTGTTCACTTTCCCTGTTGGTTCCAGTTCTCCCTTCAGAGCCTTCCTGGGCCCTAGGGATCCACCTCCATCCTTCTCTGCTTCCCCAAGTTGTTATATTCCAGTATCTGAATCCTGCATTTTGGAAAAGCTGATTTCCCGCTGTTTATCTCTGCCATCTTCCCGAAAGCCGTATCACAGCACAAATGGAAGCAGCCTATATGTTCATCAATAGATGACTAGATAAAGAAAATGTGGTAAATAGATAAACAGAGAACTACTCTGCCATAAAGAAAGATAAACTTGAGTCACAAACTTGTCATTGTGCTAAATGTCCAATAGCCATATTGACTATATTGGTTCTGCCAGCTAGGAACAAGGGATAGGTTTTCACTTTCTGATGTTCTTGTTGGCTTCCTTTTTCAGAGTATGTTTTTGTATCTTCTTGGTTCAGTTTTAGTAATTTCTATGTATCTAGGAATGCATCAACTTCTTCTAAAGTCTCCAATTCATTAGAGTACAGGTTTTCAAAGTAGTTACCTATTTATCTGTTCAATTTTGGCAATGTCCTTGATTATTTCACTTTTTCATTTCTAATTGCATTGATTTGGATCTTTTTTTCCTTATTTTTTTTTTCTTTTCTCTTTTTGGGGGATAGGAGATGGACAAAATTGCCTAAGCTTCTATTTTGTTTATTCTTTTAAAGAACCAGTGCTTTAGCCGGGGATTGAGCTCAGCAGATTAAGTGCCTGCCTGGCAAGCACGAGGTCATGAGTTCAATCCCCGGTACCAAAAAAAAAAAAAAAAAGAACCAGTGCTTCAATTCACTGATTTTTTTGGTGTTGTTTCAAGTTTATTGATTTCTGCTCTGATCTTTATGATTTCATTCCTTGTACTAGCTTTGGGTTTAGAGTGTTCTTGGTTTGGGTTTAGAGTTTTCCAGGACCCTGGGGTGCACTGTTGCTTATTTGGCTTACTTTGATTTTCTGATGTGGGCATTCAGAGCTGTAAAGTTCTCTCTTATGACTGCTTTTATTGTGTCCCATAAGTCCTGGTATGTTGTACAGGCATTATCGTATAGTTCTAGAAATGGTCTTATTTTTCCTCAACTTCTTTTGTAGCCCATTGTTTATTTAAGAGTATAAAGTTTAGACTTTATGTATTTTCATAATTTCAGTATTTTATTTTATTTTTTTATTTCATTGTGCTATTATTTAATAATATGCATTGTATAATTTCAATCAGTATCATTTACTTAAACTTGCTTTATTGGCTTGTACATGGTCTATTTTGGAGAGTTCTATGTGCTACTGAAAAGAATGCGGCTGTTTTTGGTTACACTCTGTAATTGTCTATTATCTTCATTTGTTTAAAGGTTTTATTTAACTTTCCTATTTCTTTATTGATGACTAGTTGATCTGCCTACTTGTGATCAATTACATTTATGTTTTATGTTTTTATGTTCTTTTATATCCAGTAGCATTTGCTTGATGAATTTGGGCACACTGTTGTTTGGTGCATATATGTTAATAATTGTTATCTCCTCCTTTTGGATTATTTTCTTGCCAATTATGTAGTGCCCCGAATATTTGTGGTCCCTTTCCCAATTTAAATGTTAAAATCAAATCTCCAAGGTAATGGTATTAGGAGGCAGAACCATTAATAAGAACCTATGTCCTGAGAAGGGCTCTCATAAATGAAATTCATGTCCTTATATGGAGTTCAAGAGACTTTTGAGGATACAGCTAGGTGATACCACCTATGAACCAGAAATTCAGTCTTTACCAGACACCAAATTTCATGACACCTTGATGTTGAACTTTGTGTTAGTCAGCTTTCCTGTGACTGGTAAAAATACCCAACATCCACAATGCAAAGCTCATTTTGGCTCATGGTTTCAGTTCGTGCATGCTTAGATGGCTCCAAGAGAAGCCATAACAAACCTCCTAGCCTCCAGAGTAGTAAGGAAAAATTTCGGTTGTTTACAAACTATAAATTTGTAGTATTTTGCTGTAGCAGCCCAACTGAACTGAGGCATCCCAACCTACAGATAAAACTGACATTAACAAATAAAATTTCAAAGTGTTTTGGGCCCAAAAAAGCGATACACAAAAAACAACTTCTGTGCAGAAACAGTAGACATCAGAGGAGTATTGTTTTTTATTTAGGTGGATATTGGCAAAACCTGAGCCCTATGTAGTCAAAATGTATGAATAAAATTTTAACAAACAGTATGGAAATGCATGGATAAGTTATGATTAGAATATATGTCAAAAGGAGACAATATCATAAAGATACAAATTCTTAGAAAATTAAAGAAAATAGAGTGAAGACCCAAAGTATATCACAACTTCTCTAGGACCAGGAATTGCACAACTAGAAAAGCAAAAATTCAGCAAAGTGAAAGCAGTAAAAGCTCTAGGTAATCAAGAAAAAAGATGAGAGCAAAATGCAAAATCTTAAAAATAAATAGTTTTTAAAAATGCAAAATCTTAAAGAAATTAGACATACTGAAGACAACATAAAGAAGAGAAAGAAGCAGTCTGGAATACTAATCCAGAATCCCAGGAAGGGAATTTACCTCTGCAAACACAAGCCTCCAGAAGAAGGCTGGGCACTAAGGAGACCCTCAAGTGTTATGCTGAACAGGTAGAAGAGGCTTATAAACACCAGTGAACGTCCAACCAAGGTCACATCACGAGGAGAGAGACCTTAACTATAGAGGGACAGAGTATCTTGACTCTAATGATCTTCAACCTCTCACACAAAAACAGAAATCACCTGGGCATGGTCTCACATGCCTGTAATCCCAGCACTCCAGTGGCTGAAGCAAGAGGATCACTGTGAGTTTGAGGCCACTCTGAGGTGCAGGGGGAATTCAAGTCCAGCCTGAACCATATAACAAGACCCTGTCTCAAAAAAAAAAAAAAAAAACAGAAATATGAGAAAGAAAGGCAACAAGATGTCTCCAATACAGCACCTCAAAAGATGATTTCATGGACACTGCAGTAGAGAAAGTTACAGTCAAAAACTCAAAAACCAAGTGGTCAAAATATTTGAAGAGCTTAAAAAAAAAACACACAAGCAATTTCGTAAGATGTTTAGTGAATTTAAAGAGGATTTTATTAAACAGGTAAAAGATTTTATTAATAAAATGCCTGAAAACCTTAATGAAGAGACAAAAAATAAATTTCTTTAGTTGCTTCCTGATTGCTAAGACTCCCTGCCCAACACCCACAATTTAAAAGAAGGAAAATTTATTTTAGCTCACAGTTTGGAGAAGCTTCACTCCATAGTCACCTGGCTCCAAGTGTGGCAAAGGGGCACAGAAGAGGAGAAACGGCCCATGCGTGGCAGGCAGAGTGACGAGCCTTCCTTCTCCTATGCCTTTTAAGTCCATCCAGGCTCCATGACTATTGATTGGTGCCACCCACACCCAGGGTGGAGATTCCTTCTTCAATAAATTCACCATCCACATCCAGACATGCTCAGCTGATCAGTGGACTGATCTACACACCCACGATCCAATTACCTTGCCAATCCCCAGATATGAGCACATGATGTTTTAAAAGTACACCTGAATATAAGCTATAACATTCTGCTCTTAGCCCCTAAAAGATGCATGAACACTCCGATGTGCAAAATGCACTTCATCTCAACAGTTGCCAAAATCCTAACAGTTTCAGCACTGCAGAAAAGTCCATGTCCAAACTGTCCTCTGAGATTTTAGGCACACTCTTAGCTATAAACCCCTACAGAGATTTTTAAAAAGTTAAAACACTTCCACCATACAGGGAACAAAATAAACATTTCTAGTCCAAAAGGTATAAATAGGGAGCACAGGGAGGCGAAACAAAAAGCCAACTGCTTCCTGTGAGCCAGCAGCAGTCACTGACCACTGGGAGGAGAAACAAGAAGCCAACCTCTTCCTGCATGCAGGTGGGACACAGGCTGGGAGACAGAGAAGACACCCTCCCCACTCCCTTCCAAGGGCAATCGGCTACCCCGTGAAATGTAAGTCTCCTATTGACATATATTCTAATCACTTCAGCTACTAAAGTGAAAAAAACTTAGTTCTTGTAGTGCCTAGTTTTTGGTTGACTTTGCAGGCCCAGAGCTGGTGGTCTGAGCATCTATTTAGAGGATAACAACATGCAATATAGTAACTAAGGATCTCCTTCTGAAGGTGGTAGCCATCCATAGTTAGTTCCCTATTATCTTATTTTAAAGTCCTGTACTGTTTTCGCTCTTAGGTTTTATTCTGTTTTGTTTTTGGTTGATTCTATTATATCTGATGGCATAGGCAGCTATTTCCAAGATAACAAGATATATTATGGTAGCCATTGTTGATTTCCTTTTATCTTGTTTTGAAGTTCTGTATTGCTTTGTCTGTTTTGTTTTGATTTGTTTTATTCTGTTCTGTTGTGTTTGATTTTATTATGTCTGATGGTTTGGGCAGCTATTTTGAAGATATCAAGAGCATTATGGTAGCCATTGTTGATTTATCATTATCTTGTTTCAAAAGGTATAAGTAAGGAAATAGAAATAGGATGAAAGCAAGAGCAAAATCTGCCATGGAAAACATTAAATTCCATAGTTCCGTGTCTAGCATCTGGGCAACTGGTCGCAAGATTTGAGCTCCAAAGCCTTGGGTGGCTCCATCCCTACAGCACTGTCAATGGTTTTAGCCTTCAGAACCTCTCTCTTGGGCCAGTTTTACTCTTGTGTTTTTCCTCAGATGTTCCACATTTCTAGCTTCTCCAACTTTCTGGGGTCTCCCCTGCACTTTCAGCTTCACATGTATAGCTATACACCCTGCCCTCTCCAGGACATACTGCCTGTTCTTGCAGGACTCCCTCTGAAATCTGGGTGGAAGCCTTCCTGACCCCACAACTCATATTCTTCATGTGCTTAAAACCAGTACCATGTGGATGACACCAAGTTCTGCTGACAACTGGAGCAGTAGCCAGGCTTCCTTCTCTTTTGGTTGTAGGGGTCAAGTGCCTGGATTGATTAGCACTACTGTTAGGAATCCACCATCGGATTCCATTTGTTGTTACAGATAACAAAGCACTTAGGCACCAAGAAATCTCAGCATGAATTTTCACTTCTGCAGAAGGGCACAAACACACACTAGCATGAGGGAGCTGGTGCACAGAGATGCAGCAATAGGCTCCTTTTATTTCCTAATTTATAAGCAGCATCTGACCTTTTCTCCATTGGCTGGTTTGAAGGTTCACAATCTATTCCAGTTGGTTAGAGCAAGGGGAGAGCCAGAAGGGTTGCTAAGCAGAGTTGCTAGGGTAGCAGACAATGGGGATATGGAAAACTGAAAGTCCTTAGCTGTTGATAAATTGTCTTTGGTGGTCAGTTTGTTCCCGGAATCTTAACTGAGCAGAGATTTCCCAAAAGTCTGGTGTAAGGGGTGGAGAAGGGGCAGCCTATGGTGGACTAGAGTTTTAGACGGAGGCACTCCTGAGTATATCATTTGATAGAAAGGACCATGTTTCTTACATTACTCATCCAAACCAGAGGAAAGAATTCCCCAAACTGCGCCATTCTTGAACATAGTGCCCTGGGGTTATCTTCTCAAAGTAGTCTTTCATCTTTGAATTTTGAGACTCAGAAGGGTGGAGACCTTCTGGTTCTTTTGATCCCCTCAGCATAAACTACTGATACTGTATGCTCAAAGTGATGAACAGAAGTTAATGAAACATAGAAAACTGTGATAAAGCCAAAAGTGAAAATTTTGTTGTTGTTATTGTTTTCATTGTGGCACTGGCAATCAAACACTACCATTCTAATGTTTAGCTATGTCTCCAGACCTTCTTACTTTTGAGTTATGAATTCATTAAACTGCCCAGGTTCGCTTTGCGATTCTTGTGCCTCAGCCTGCCAAGTAGATGGGACTTAGGCAGGCACCTCTGCACCCAGCTAAGCATGAAGGTCTTAATTATGTATTGGAAGAGTGGATCTACCGGAGGCAGTAAACACAAGTCACTTAGTGGTGGACCTATCATATAACAAAGAAGTGGCTTGGGGACTATGGGACATCTGTTTTGAAAAAAAATTTTTTGAATCCCAACCTGACAACAAAGAAATTTGCAGGCAAAACTTGTGGAGAATATATTTATGTTTTTAGAGTTGAGGAAGAGTCTTAACACACACATTTAAAAATTCACACTAGCAAAGAAAGGACTGATAAATCTTCTGATACTAAAATTAATCAAAACATCATACAGACATTAAAAACAAATGACTGTGCTGGCTAATTTTGTGGGTCCTCTTGACTAGGTTAGGGACGGCCCCAATAGGCCATAAAACATGTCCCTGACATATGAGGGAGGACACTGCCAGAAGACATTAGCATGTGAACCAGCAGATCCTCTCCCCAGTGTGAACAGGTGCATTCTCTCTGTTGAAGGCACAAGTAGTACAAAAACGCAAAGCAAGGGTAAATTTGTTCTCTCTTCTTAAGATACCACAGCCATCTTCTGTCCTAGGGCAACAGAGCACTTGTTGCTTAGGCTTTTTGGAGTCCAGGACTTACCATCAGCATCCCTCCCCATTCTCAGGCTTTTGGGTTTGCTGTTTTGTTTGGTTGGACTATGCTTTTGTTTTTGGGTTTTGAGACAGATCTCACTATGTAGTTCACAGTGGCCTTGAACTCACTATGGAGCCCAGGTCTTGAACATACAGGGATTCTCTTGTCTCAGCCTCACCTGGCTTTGGATTTGGACTCAGTCACAATACTTATTTTCCTGGTTATCCAGCTCAGGTGACTTACTTATTGTGGAACTTCTGTACCTCTAAACACACGTGACCCAATTCTCATTTAAAAAAATCCTCTTTTCTAAATTTTTATTTAAAGAGTGGGGGGGAGTAAAACAGAAAAAAGGGTAGAAACAAAACAGAATTTCAAAAAAAATAAACAGTAAGAAATCACTAGTTGATACATTACATATTGGCTTGTTGGATATAGTTGTTCAAGTCACATAATTAAAGCATATAAAGACAAGCTGGTCTCAGGCTGTTGGGGCAGCAGGACAGGATCAGCCCCTCTCCTGGACCAGAGCCTCAGTGGCCCCTCTGCCTCCCAAGCCCCTGAGTTACCTCAGGGTCCTGGAGTGAACTGGGCATCCTGCGCTGTTTGGTGAAGACTTTCAGCTGTGAATCTGAAACCAGTAGTGTGACTGGTAGGACAGAGAAGGGCAGATGTGAGCCACCTCTTCCTGCCCTGTGGATAATAAGTAAATAACACACTTGTGAAACATGCTGGGAGGATTGAAAAGAGAAGACGATGATTCTGGTTCATCTTAAGGGCAGAATTTCTAGAATTATCAAAGTCTTCAGGAAGAAGAAAATTCTGGAGGCCTTCTTTCTGTTGGTAGAATACCGTGGCTGGTGATGAGGAAAAGGGTTTTGGTAATGCCTAGAGAGCCTACAGGTCCTAATAAAACCGCAACCCTAAATATGGGCGCAGACTTGAACACAGCTTTTAGAGCTCATTCTCCATTTATTTCAAGTCACTGTGATATAGCACTCAGCTGTTCTTAACCCAACAGCTACTAGTTTACAATCTGTTCCAATATTGCAGGAAGGGGCAATACCAAGTTTGTATTGCAAGTGTCATTGGGCACATGAGTGTCAAAAGCCAACTGAGCTTCCAAGCCTCAGGGCAGAAATGGCTTAGGGAACTTCTAGAAAGTGGACAGATGAACTGCAGAGAAGGATAGAGTGGAACTTCTTGAGGTGTGACTTTATATCTTCTTTCCTCAATAAATGGTTTCAGTTAGGTAAGTGCTTACAAGTATTTCTCTGATCAAAGAATGAACAAAAACAGAAACGTCGGAATGTGTCTTCAGCTCACAGTAGTGTAGAGACAGGAGGCCTCTGCTGAGGTAGGGGTCAGGGACAGACAGCCAAGAGCGGTGGGTAACGCAGCACACGGCCGCTGGAGCCTCCGCATGTATCTCTCCCTTAGCCGCTGGAGCCTCCGCATGTATCTCTCCCTTAAATCTGCTCTTTCTCTTCTCCTCCCCTTTTCTTTCTCATCTCTCTTCTCCAATCTGCACTCAGTTCAAAATTCTTCAGAATATAGTCAGTTCATTATGGAAGGGATCATAGAAAAATGGGCAATTTGATGGTTTTTCACAGGATGCTGTAATGTCTACTGGCTGAAGTTTGGACCTATGAATAAAAAATAAAACAACAAATAAAGGTAGCCCTCCCCTAGGGAGCTAGAGTGGAGTGAGATCCAACGCCTGCAGCCCGTGATGAGGGAGGAGCAGACAAGAGATGAGCCTCGTGCCTGACTGCTTGGCTGCTCCCCGGAACAGCATGGTGAGACACACAAAGGGCAGGCAGCAGCTTGCCCAGTGTCTTTAAACTTCTTTAAAGATCCCAAATAATACAACTTGTGATTAAAAACAGTGAATGTTTAAAATTCGCTACAATAAGCGACACATTGCCAATAATCACCTTCAAAATATCCACTTCACTTTGCACACTTATTCCATCACGGTTGCCGCTCCTAAAGCAACACTAGGGGTCTTCTTTCATGTCTTTGGTTGTGTTGTCACTGCTGCCTCCATGTCCTGAATCAGCTCAAAAACACTACTTTTCAGGGTCATTATAACTTCACAGAGGATCCGTAAGTCACATGGTGCAGACCAGTGAAGAAGGTAGCTGAGGACACACCGAGGAGTTTCTAGGAGCCTGCCGCCCCATTGGCGGGCACCTGACAGCAGTGTGCACTGTAGTTTTAAATCTCACTTTATGAAGACACTCATGAAAGAGGACTTGCAGAGCTGCTCCAGAAAGCTGCAAGAACGGGATAAGTGTGTTCCAACAAGGGGGAGTGTGTTAGGTGAATTAATAGGAATGTGTGTCTTTTACTTTGAGAATGGGGTATAAGTGTTAAGTTTTTGGCACAGTAAGAGAGAAAATATAAGTAAAAAGCAGTCTTTATTCCGAGGACGTGGAGAGAAGCCCATGACTACAGCCAGCCTGGCTTTCTCTGACCAGAACGTGGGGTGTGGGATATATATTGGCGCTTGGGGCAGGCATAGATGACACACAAGGGGCTGATTAGGACCTTTTTCGTGCTACCCTAAAAAGGAAAGGAAAAAGGAAATTGTCATGGGGGAAGGAGGGATCCTTGATCCTGCCTCCCACCGCCGTAATATCGTGTAACTTATTCTAGGGTAAAATCCGTTCACTAAGGATGCAGCTCAGACCTTTGCATTAGCTACATCCTCAGCCCTTTCTAATTATTTATATTTATTGAGCGGGTCTCACCAAGTTGCTAACGTGTCCTGCCAAGGTTCAGACTTTCAGACCTTTGCCTCTGCCTCCTAGAGTTCTGGGATTACAGGCATGAGTCAGCATGCCCAGGTACAAATTTTTAAAAATTTAAATGTTCAGTGTGTATTTTACCACACCTCATGGTTGCTAGTGAAGTGCCTTGTCCCAGGCTCACTGGAGAAGCTTCTATGTACACAGATTCTGGGTTTCCATTGTAGGACAGTTGATCCAAGAGGTTGGTAACTGAACCCCAAAATGTGGTGGTTTCGAAGCAGGCAGTCTCTGAACCATCCTCTGAGCAACGCTATCCGTGGGATATTTGTCAGAGTGGACAGATCATCTTCCTGGGCCCCATGTAAGTGCCCTTTCCTCACCTGGTAGAATCCCTGTCTTGGGAAATTGGCCTGTGGGCAGGATGGTTGCCTAGTCATTTTCTTTCCTTCTGTTGTTAACACTTTTCAAATGCCTGTATACTACCTCATGACATAAGCCTGAGAAGTCCCTCTTCAAAGCTGTTGAGACGCTCTTAGGCAAACCATTTAACTCCAGCAGAACACACGACTTGATGTAGAGCTGTTGCTGAGTCTCAGAATACGAGTCCTCAGAAGAAGAACGAAAGAGACAGAGCCAGATTCACTGGGCCATGATGAAGGGTGGTGACCAGAGCCGTCCGGGACTCTGGCTGCTCACACGGGAGAAGAGCGAGGCTGCCCTCACACAGCTTGCACTCACTCCTCACTGTGGTCCTGTGCTCACAGGAGCCCCAGGGAAGGAGGGTGTGTTCACCAATGAGACTTTGCAGGCAGCTGAGGAAGTGAGGAAACTTGGTCCCACTAGACCCATTAAGACGTTTGCAAAGTTAGCATTTCCCAGAGGGACACCCTGAGGAGTCAGGTGACTAGAAAATCGGGAGTGAGGAGAATGGATCCACATCAAATCCTCTCCCACATGGTGATCGTTAGTCTCAAGGGCTGTTTCACCTCGACGCGCCAAGCTCTTACATGATTATTAACTGCAATTATTCTATCCTGGAAACAAAGTTTTCTCTCTTATGACAGTGTCCAGTGTACATTTGCGCCCTAGATTATAGTAAAATCTAACCAGGCGTAGGAATAGGGATGGGTGTGGCGGTGCACACCTGTAATCCCAGCACTCGGGAGGCCTACAGGGGGATCACTGTGAGTTCGAGGCCAACCTGGGCTACTTAGTGAGTGTAAGCAGCCTAAACTGCACAGCAAGACCCGAGAAAGCGAGAAAGCGAGAAAGCGAGAAAAGCAAGAAAGCAAGAAAGCAAAGCAAGAAAGCCAGAAAGCAAAGCAAGAAAGGTTAAATTAGGGATACGTTAGTTTTCCAATATTTGGAAATTTTCAGAGATCTTTTTTTCACCATGGCTTTCACACTGAGCTGCATTCCCTGCCCTCTTTTTTATTTTTTATTTTGGGACAGTATCTTGCTAAATTGCTCCCAGATGGGCTCAGAATTGCAATCCTCCTAAAGTGCTAGGATTTCAGGTGTGTGTCACCTATCTGGCTTCTATTATTGATTTATAATTCAATATTGTGTGGTGAGGAAATACTTTCCATGATTTCAGTGCTGTTGCATTTATTGATACTTACTTGATGCTGTATAAATATCTTAAATGTCCCATGTCTATGTGAAAAGAATACATATATTCTGCTCTTTTTGTGGAATGCTCCATAAATGTCAGGTAGGTCAGGTTCTTCAAATCTAATGTATCTTTTTTGTTTTTGTGCCTGCTTTACTACCAATTAGCAGTTATTAAATGAGTGCATACTACTCAGCTATAAAGAATGATCACATTGAGATATTTATAAATAAATGGATGCATTTTGAATCTATACTCACAAGTGAAATAAATCAAACTCACATGTATAAATACAGTATAGTCTCCCTGGTGTAAGAAATGGTAAGAGTACAGAAGATTTTATGGAAATCATGGTTCACCATTATACTGCTTTGACATCTTATGTCTTCATTCATTGGTTGGAATGGTTTTATTCTGTTTTGTTTGATCTTAATATATGTGATCATATGAATAGTTACTTTGAAGACAAGACAATATGGCAGCCATTGTTGATTTAGTATCATCTTGCTCTGAAGTCCTACCATGCTCTTGTTTTTCTATTACCATTGGTTCTATCACATTGTGTCTTATTGGATTTTAATATGTATGATAGTAAAGACAAAATTTTTATGGAAAATGAGATAATATAGCAGCTATTGTTCATCTTTGGTTATTTGGTTCAGAATGTCTTGCAATACTTCCATTCTCTTGAGTTGTTTTATTCTACTTTGTTATGATTGACATTATTGTGTGTAAAGCTGAGCTCAACTATTTCAAAGAAAGAGACATTATGATAGCAACTGGATTTCACACTAAGCAAACTTGCAAAAATGTAAAGTGGCAACCCACTTCCCATCAAATTTCTTCTTTTTAATATATTTTTTAATATAGTTACTTTTTGAAAGTTATTTTTATTAAACTGTTGCTTATATTAAGATGAGATGGGTGTAATATGTTTACTTTGTTTTGAAATAAATTAAGGAAATATTTGTTTAAAAAAAAGTGTGTGAAACGCAGATCTGGGAGAGCCAAGATGGAAGCTAAGCCCCGGCATGCATTGGGGGGAGCACAGCACCCCACCCCACCCCATGAACAACCAGCTGACTCAGTGGAACTGTATTGTTTGACTGATTTTGCAAGCCTAAAGCCTAGCAGCTGTTTGGAGGAAGGCAATATGCAATATAGTAACTATTGTACACTTCCTACCCTCTTATTGCTGTTTTGACCCATTTTATTGCTGTTTTATCCCCTTTAAAATTACAGAGAAAAGCCAGGCGTGGCGGCACATGCCTTGTAATCTCAGCACTCAGTAATTTGAGGAGGAGGAGCACTGCGAGTTTGAGACCAGGGTTACAAAGTGAGCTCAAGGCCAGCCTGAACTGCATAGCAATTCCCTGTCTCAAAAAGTCAAAAATACTTGATTAAATTTTAAATTACAGAGAAAAAATGAAAGTGTTAATGGGATCTAAAATGCACAATAGATATTGTGAAGATGAAAGGGGAGGAAATGTCTATAAAGGAAAGGTGGTAGCTGCTGTTGATTCTCTTTTTTTGAAGTCCTGTATTGCTCATTGTTTTGTTTCAACTGGCTTTATTCTGTCTCATTTTGTTTAGTTTTATTCTTTTTAAAATAAAATTTTTAAAAGTGTGGATTTAACTATAGCTGTGGATTTGTTTATTTTTTTTCTGGTACTGTGGATCGAACTCAGGACCTCACACTTGCCAGGCAGGCACTCACGCTGCTGAGCTAAATCCCTGGCCCCCAATTTGTTTATTTATCTTCACAGTTTTTCAGTTTTTGTTCCATATATTTTGGAAGTTCTGTTACTAGGCATAAAACATTTAGAATTTTCCTGTCCTTTTGATAAATGTGCCCACTTATTATAAAAGACTTTATATGTGCCTGTTAATATTTTTTATTATGAAGTATGCTTTGATATTATTATAGCTACTACCAGTTTATTTTTATTAGCATGGTATCCCCTTTACTCTCATTACTTTTAATCTATTGTGTATTTATACTTAAAGTACATTTCTTATGGGAAGCATAAAATTGGTTCTTGATTTTATTTCATTTAAAAATCTGACTTTTAAATGATTTGTTAAAACATTTACATTTAGTGTGATATTTGACTTATATTTTACTTTATCATTGTTTTGTGCATTTGTTCTTTGTTCTTTCTCTCTTCTTTTGGTTTGAGTATCTGATGTGATTCCATTTTATGTCTTTTGTTGTTGTTGTTGACCTAAAATCTACAACTCTGTTTTGTTATTTTATTGGTTGCCTTTGGGTTTATAGTATATTCCTATACCTTATCACAGCCTAACTTCAAGTGATGTTCTACTGTTTTATGAATCATTTAAGAAATTTATACCAGATGTTTTAGCATGCAACTATAATCCCAGCTAGTCAAGAGGCTGAGGCAGGAGAATTGCAAACTCAAGGCCAGCCCAGGCAACTTAATGAGGCTACTGTCTCAAAAAAAGAAAAGAACCTTAATTTCTCTGCTTCCAGCCTGTTTGCTATTGTTGACTTACATTGTATCTTTACCTATCTTATAAGCCCCATGGTACACTGTTATTTTTAAAATGCTGTTTAAGCAGTTAAGTTTAAAGAGACTTAAACAAAAAATAAACATTCTTTATATTTACCCATGTTGTTAGCATTTTGGTGCTTTTACTGTAGTTCCTTTGTCAGATCCAGTTTATCTTTAGAACTGTTTTCCTTTTGCCTAAATGACTCACATTTCTTGCACATAGTGGCATTCTCCTGGGGATGAATTCTTCCAGCTATTGAATGCTTGAAAATCTCTTTATTTAAAGTTCATTTTTGAAAGATATTTTACCAAATTTAGTTTGTTTTAAGTCTATGATTGCTTTTATTTCAGGTTGGTTTAGAGTTCTGGGTGGGCAAGTTTTCATCTTCATTCTGCTAAGGATGTTGTCCCCTGGCTCCTTCCTTGCACTGTTTCCAGTGAAAACTCTGCCACTATTTTTGTTTCTCTCTTGTTTGTTGTTATTTATGAGTCATTCTCCCCTGGGGACTTTTAAGAGTTTTTGTTAAAAGTTTTGGGCAATTTGTGATGTATACTGGTATCATTTTCTTTGTTTCTTAAACTTGTGGTCCATAGAATACATATTTATTTATTTTTGTTTTTTGTTTGTTTGTTTGAGACAGGGTCTTGCAATGTAGCCCAACTAGCCTCAAACTTGAACTCCTGCCTCAGCCTCCCAAGTGCTGGAATTACAGACATGCACCACTACACATGTACCATTGAATTTTTTGGTTCTGTGGATTTATTGCTTTCATCAAATTTGAAAAGTTCTAGTTATTACATCTTCAAATGTTTTTTCTGATGCCTCTCTTCCTTCATACCTTAGGGAATTTAATTACTCTTTATATAAGGTACTTGAAATATTCCCACAGCTCAGTGATGCTCTTTTTATTGATGTTTTATTCTTTCTGAGTTATTTTGGAGTTTTACTGCTATGCCTCCATGTTAACTAATCTTTTCTTCTCTGTTATCTACTCTTCTCTTCTCTTCCTCCTCCTCCTCCTTCTTCTTCTTTTTGAGACAGGGTCTCACTATGCAGTTCAGGTTGGCCTTGAGCTCACTTTGTAGCCCATGCTGGATGATCCTCCTGCCTCAGCTTCCTGAATGCTTGGATTACAGGCATGCACTACCACTCAGCTCTATTCTGTTCTTAATCAATCTAATGTATTGTTCATTTGGACATTGTAGTTTTCTCTCTAGAAGCTTGACTCTAGTCTCTTTTTATATCCTCCCCCTCTTTGTTCATCTTTTGCCTATACAATGTACAGTTATAACAACTGCTTTAATGTGATTCTCTGCTAGTTTTAACAACTGTGTCAGTTCTAAAATGGTTTCAATTGGTTGGTTGCCTTTATGGGTCACATTTTCCTGTCTTTACACACTCAGTAATCTGTTTGAATACCACCTACTGTGAATGTACTATTGAAGACTGGATACTTTTATATTCTTCTAAATAGTATTGTTCTGGGGTACAATTACGGTTATTTGGAAACAATCTGATCCTTTATAGTCTTGCTTTTGTAATCTGTTAGGGAAGTCTACAGCAGTGCTCTGTCTGGGTATAATTATGCCCCATTACTGAAGCGGGGACCTCCCGAGTCCCCTTAATACATGGGGTATTGAGGTGGACTTTCTATATAAGATAGAGATAGGTGGATATGTTTTTGTTTTTGTTTAGGACAGGGTCTCCCTATATAGTCCAAGCTGGCCTTAAATTCATTTTATAGCCCAGGCTGGCCTTGAACTCACAGCCTCCCAGAGATACATCTTTTTAATCATATTATAAAATCTTAACTGTGTTATAAAAACAGTACTAAATTTTGTATAAGTACCACATGCTAACCAATTGTGCCACTGGAGCTCCCACTACTAAATTTTGACAGATTTATTTCTGATAGCAAAGTATAAAACAGTTCCACCATCATTTTGAATTGTCAATTTCCCCTTCAAATACTTTTTTAAAAGATTATGTTATAGTTAATTGTGGTATCAACTTGAATGCATGAAAAACACTTAGCAGATTAGTGGAGAAGTGTTGTAAGTGTGTCTGGATATTTTACTTGTAAGTCAAAAACTGAAGGGGGAAGACCCACCTTGGATAGCACTAACTGATAGGTTTGTAGTCTGGGTGAAATAAAAAGAGAGAAAGAAGGAAGTTTCCCTTTTTGCTTCTTCAGAAAAGCTCAGGCATTTGCCATCACCTTTAGACACTTGTCTCTAATCCCTCCAGGTTTCCAGGGAACTCCTCAGTCTTCCAACACAGACCCTCAAGTTTCCTGATACAGTCTCGCACCCCTGCAGCCAACTCCAGGTCCCTGACTTTCAACTGGATCTTCCAGTGCTCCAACATGCAGCTGGCCAGTGTGCTTCCTTCTACCAGATTCTATAGGCAAGTTGTAAGCCTGCTTGTGCGTGTGTGTGTGTGTGTGTGTGTGATTAAATGTTTCCTCTAGTGAACCCTAACTGACACAGGCTATACTGATAGATGGAAAACATTCATGGTCAATTTAGAGCGAGGGAAGTGTTCCAACACTAACCTAAATCCTCAGCTTTCTGACTTAGTTTTTGGTTTTTTTTTTTAAGGCTTGGAAGCTGGGCATGGTAGCAATGGATGTAATCCTGACACTCTGGGAGGCTGAGGCAGGCATATGGAAAGTTCAATTTCAGCCTAGTCTATTTAGCTTAGTGAGATCCTTATCAAAATTAAATAAGTAGATTAGACTTCAGAGAATGGTGGAGTGATAAGCAACTATAGCTCAGCCTCCCTGAGAACTGGAATCGACACCAGAAAGCAATTTGGGGAACAAAGTGAGAGAGAGAAATAGATCCTCAGGAACTAGGAAGGATCTGACAGAAAAATTAAAGCATCCAGAGAAGCTGAAGAGATGGGTTACAGTGTGGAGAACGGAAGAAATGGGCTGCATTTTCTCCCCAGCACCAGCTCGTGGCCCATGGGAAGGGAGGCTGAACCGAGGACACAGGGAAGGCTGAGGGCTTCAGAAGGCCTCAGGGAGAAATGCAGGGGCAGGACCAAGTGGGCGCTGTGGTCTTCAGAAGATGCGCAGGACGGTTCCAAGCACCTGCCGTGTCCGCGGAAAGACTGCTTGGCAGGCGCCGCTCCGGGAAGGGTGAACGTTTGCCCTCGGACCCGGAGCGTTGCAGGAAGGCTTCACTGCAGCGCTCCCACCCTTGCGTCCCGGATGACTGGCTGAGAGACAGGCAGGCACAGGAAACAGCCACTGTGGGCTCAGGTTGAAACGCGAACTCGCGCGGTCCGAGCTAGAGGACGTGGGTTCTGCCCCCGGGCCTGAGGCCCAGCCCAGCTGCTGTGACTCCGGGGTCCTCTCGGGGCCTCGCCCTGCTCCCAGGCCTGCGGGTGCCCAGCTGGCCCAGACCCGTCCTCCTTGCTTTGTGGTTGGTGCTTTGAGACAGGCGCTCACCGTGCAGTTCAGGCTGGACTCGGACCCATCCCGGACCCTGCGGGCCTGCCGGGCTCCAGCTCACCCGCCCCGCTTCCCTGGCCGCCCACACGCTGGGCTGACGCGGCCACCACGCCACCTCCTGGCTTTGTACCTTCTTACTTCTGTTTATTTTTTTTTTTCTCTTCCCTCTTTTGATTTTCGGTTTTTTGGACCAAGGATTGAACTCACCAGCTCATGCTTGCCAATCAGGCCTTTAAGCTGCTGAGCTAAATGCCCAGCCCCAATTATTCTCCTTTTACTGTTTTTCTCTTCTATTTCTACTCCCCATACACTTTCTTTTCTCCCTCTTTTTATCTTTCATTTCTCATCGGTTTTTCCTTTTACCTTTCCTTAACTCTAGAAATACGTTTCTACTCCGCATTGGGCCCTAAGCCCACTTCTCCTTTCCTGTCATACAGTCAGTCTACAATTTCAAACGTTTCTTCTTGCACTTCCTCATCCCCGACCCCCGATCTCTTCAATAACCTTATTAATCTTTAAAAAGCTTTATCCTCTTCACAATCTTTATTAACTTTTAGATAGCTAACTCTGTAAAATTACTGCTGATTTTTTTTCTACCATTAGCAGAGAGGTAACTGTGGCATTAGTACTTGTTAGTTTTAAGTCAATACCTGGGTTGTCTTAATGTCTACATCATAATTATTCTTCCTCTAGGGTAAAGGGTAACTCATAATTGGTTCTTATGGTATGTTAATATCTAAGTTGTCTTGGACAATACTACTATAGCTGACTTGCCTGGTAATTATGAGTGGATTCCTTCTGTGCCATTAACAATACTAGGGTGTATTTCTAAACAAATAGGCATCAAGCCAATTACACCACATCCTCCCTTCCCAAATTAACTGAGGTGCTCAGATTTTAGGGCTGAGGCAAACAATTATAGTTAGTTACTCCCAAAGTACATCACTGAAAAGTGATTAATGATGTTCTGTACTATCACAAAGTCTTTATGCTATAAGTGTTCACAAATCTCAGCACAAAACAAACAAACAAAATAGAAACATGAGAAGACAAAGCAACAAAATACTTCCCAAAACATTTAACATCCCCAAAGCCAGTAAGAGGGCTTTGAGGTGCAGAATAGGATAAGCCACACATGCAAATTACTGGTAAGGGTAACAGAGGAGGCTAAAAAGTAGGCCAGACAGGAATGCAACAGAATCACAGTTAGCATAATGAATCAGATAACAGAAGTAATAACCAAAATGAGGAGTATGCAGAAGACACTAGTACAAAGCTAGCTGAGCTAAACAAAATGAAATGAAACATGAATGACCATTTAGTGGCATTAGAGTACAAGAATAGGTGTCAGAAATCCAGGAGACTAAAAACTGTATTGAAAAAATGGGCCACAAAACAGCCAATGTAAGGCCAGTCGGTCAGAACTGTAAGACAGTGATTCCCTCAAAGGTCAACTCCTCAAAGACACCTTGAAAACTACAAAAGAACATAAAAAATGTATCAAACAGCAACCAGATGTTGCAAAAAAGATTAATCTAAGAGTAATTTGAATAAGTGAAAAATCAGAAAACACAAATGACATAAAAAATCTATTCACAGAAATAATGGCTGAAGCCAAGGATTTAGCTCAGTGGCATAAGCACCTGCCTGGCAAGTGTGAGGTAGTCAGTTCAATCCCCAGTACCAATAAATAAATACATAAATAAATAAAAAAAGGCAGAAAACTCCCCAAATATGTGGAAAGAAAAAAATATGGATAAATGAGGTATATATGACTCCAAATAGCCACAACCAAAAGAGAAGATCTCCCAGGATTCTATCACAGAAGGAAAATCTTAAAAGCTGTTATAGAAAGGCAACAAATCACATAAAAAGGTAAACCCATTGAAAGTACAGCAAATTTCTGAGTACAAACTTTAAAGATCAGGAGGGCTGGAATTAAGTGTTTCAAGCTCTAAAAGATAACTTCCAAACCCAATGTATGTGTTCTGCAAAACTTTCTTTCAAAATTAATGGCGGGGCTGGAGATTTAGCTCAGCGGCATAAGTGCCTGCCTTGCAGGAGCATGGCTGTGAGTTCAATTCTCGGTACAAAAAAAAAAAAAGATGGCAACAAAGGTATCTCCAAGATAAGGAGCACCTCCAGAAATTTGTGACCCTAACCAAACCAGTATTACAAAAAATTATCAAGTATATTGAAAACAGAAACAATGTAGCCAAAAATGCCAATAAGTCAAAAAAAGAATGAATACATCTGGTGAGATAAGCAACTTAGCAAAAGGAAAAAAAAATAAGGAAATCAACTATAAGAAAATAAAGCAATGACAGGAATAAGTCAATATATTTCAGTAATAACTCTGAGTGAAGGTTCTCAATCCATCAGTTAAGATATAGATGGGCAGAACTGATAAGAAACAAAACTAAGTGATATGCAGCATACAAGAAACACATTTAATTCAAAAAGAAACTCACAGGTTAAAAATCAAAAGAAAGAAAATAATAATTTATGCAATGGTAATATGGAAAAAAGCAAGAATTGCTATCCTAATTTCAGACAAAGTGGATTTCAAGCAAAAAATAACCAGAAGAAACAAAAGTCACTACATATTGGTTAAAGGAAGAATTCAACTAGAAGAGATAATAATTGTACATACATATGTAACAAATACTGGCATTATCTTTCAAAACTTATGAAGAAATAAGATACTTGCATAATACCTGAAGAAATTCATGACCACCAAACCAGCACTCCAAAAAGTTCTGAAAAGTATTCTAGAAAAAAACAAGGACATGGTGGCTCACGCCTGTAATCCGAGCACTCAGGAAGCTTGGGCAGGAGGATTGTTGTGAGTTTGAAACCAGCCTGGGCTACAAAGTGAGCTAAGGCCAGCCTGAATGGCACAGTGAGGCCCTGTCTCAGAAAGACAAAAATAAACAGATAGATAATAAAAATAAAATAAAGAAAAAAAAAAAAAGGAAGACAACAATTCCAAGAATCCCAATAGAATGATTCCACCAGGTAAGACAGGCAATTAAACAGAGGGAAAAGGGAACCAACAAACAGGTAACTAATATGACAAGGATAAGTAAATATAATTAAAACCACTAATGTGAATGTCTCTTCACCAATCGATTGGCAGAATGTATCAAGAAACAAGATCCAACAATATGCTGCATATAAAGAACATATTTAATTTGAAAAGAAATTCATAGACTAAAAGTCAAAGGATGGGAAATAATACTCCATGTGATAAGAATCTGGAAAAAGCAGGTGTAGCTATTCTATTCATAGACAATGTGGATTTTAAAACAAGACTGAGCAGAAGAGACAAAGAAGGTCATCACACACTTGTTAAGGGAACAATACAACAGGAAGTGATAACAATCACAAATATGTACCAAATACCAGTGTACTCAACTGTATTAAAAAAACTAATGGATATGAAAAATCAGATAAGCACTAATATAATTCAAATGGGGGACTTCAATACCCCACTGTCACAAATAGATCAACTAGATAAAAAAATCAACAAAGAAATATCAGACCTGAACCAAACATTTGAACAAACAGATGTAGTAGCTATCTATAGAGTTCTACCCCACAACAATAAAATATACATTCTTTTCCACTGCACATGAGACTTTCTCCAAAACAGACTAAACACTAGCTCATAGGACATGCTTAAGTAAATGCAAAGAAATGGAAGTATGTATTTCATGTATATTATGGGATCATAGCACAATGAAATTGGAAATCAATGGCAAAAGAAATCATACTAACTATATAAACACATGGAAATTAAAAAAGACCATCCTGATCAACCAATAGGTCTCACATACCATGAAAGAAGAAATTAAAACATTTTCTACTATTTAAAAATAATGCAAATACAACATATTGGAATTTATGGGATACAGTGAAAGCAGGCCTAAGAAGGAAATTTATAGCAGTGAATTTCCACATCAGGAAAACAGAGCAATTTCAAATTAATAACTTGATGTTGAACCTTAAGCTTCTAGAAAAAAAGAGAGCAAGTTAAATTCAAAGCACATATGAGGCAGAACTTACAAAGATCAGAGGAAAAATTAAACCAATTAAGACTAAGAAAACTATATAAAAATCAATGAATTGAAGAGTTGGTTCTTTGAAAGATTAAATGAAACAATAAACCCTTAGCCAACCTTATCCAAAAAAAAAAAAGAAACAAAAGAAAAAGAAACAAAAGACTCAAATCTATGCAATCAGGAGTAAAAAGGGCAAAATCACAATGTATGCTGCAGAAATCAAGATGATCATCAATACCTACAGTGAGAACTTATTTTCTAATAAGATGGAAATCTGAGAAGAAATGGACAGATTCCTAGATATACATATGAATTACCAATGCTTAATGAAAAAGATACAAAAATACAAAACAAAACCCACAAAGCCAGCCATGGTAATACACACCTGTAATCCCAGCCCTCAGGAAGGTGGAAGAGGACAGTTACTACAAGTTTGAGATAAGCCTCTCTAGATAGTGAGTTCAAGGCCAGACTGAATTACAAACTGAGATCCTGTCTCAAATATATATATATCTCCCAGTATTGGTCAATGTAATTGAATTAGTAATTTAAAAAACACCAACAAAGAAAAGCCCAGGTCCTGACAGATTTACTGTTGAATTCTACAAGAAATTCAGAGACAATTTAACACTACTACTCATCAAACTCTTTAATTAAATTGTAAGGAAAGCAATACTCCTAAACCATTCCTGGAAAAAAAACATTACTTTTAGACCAAAACCAGAGAAGAAGCCAGTCAATAAAGAAAACTGCAGGCCAGTCTCCTTAATGAACATAGATGCAAAAATCTTCAGTAAGATACCAGCAAGCAGAATGCAGCAAACTGCCAAGATGCTGCTGTGTCATGAGGAAGCGGGACTCACTCATCCTAGTGTGCAGAGACGGCTCAGCACACACAAACCAATAAATGTGGAGACACACCACACTGCAGTGTGCACAAGGACAAAAGAGACACTGGACAAAGTCATGCCCATTCATGATTTAAAAACACTATAGAACATTGGGATAAAAGGTCTTAAAAGGTCTTTATCTCAATCCGATAAAAGCCATCTATGACAAACCAACAGCCAACATCATTCTAAACAGAAAAAAACTGAAATCTTCCCCTCTAAAACCAGAATAACATAAGGATGTCCACTATTGTCACGCCTGTTCAATATAGTTCTGGAAATATTAGGCAGAGCAATTAGCAAGAAAAAGAAAAAAAGCAATAAGGATAGGAAAGGAAGAAGTTAAATTATCGTTATTTGCTGATGACACAATATTCTACATAGAAGACCCCAAAAACTGCACCAAAAACTCCTAGAATTAGTAATCAAATTCTCCAGCTCAGCAGGACACAAAGTTAGCACTCAAAAGTCAGTAACATTTCTATACACAAACAACAAACTCATTGAAAGAAAAATTAGGGAAAGAACACTTCACAACAGCATCAGGAAAAATGAAATACTTAGGGATCAATCTAACAAAGGAACTAAAAGATCTCTATACTGAAAATTGCAGTACTCTGAAACAGGAGATAGAAGAGGATATCAGAAAATGGAGAGCCAGGGATATAGCTCAGCAGCACAGTGCCTGCTGGCAAGCATGAGGGTGTAAGCTCAAATCCTGGTACAAAAAAGAAAAAAAGAAGGGAGGAAGGAAGGAAAAGACAAGGGGA
>PVLA01013973.1:0-33441 GCA_004027455.1 Hydrochoerus hydrochaeris
AAGTGACTATTCATACAATCACATATATTAAGATCAAACAAAACAGAATAAAACCATTCCAACCAATGAATGAAAATGTAAGACTTCAAAGCAATATATTGGTGAACCATGATTACCATAAAATCTTCTGTACTCTTACCATTTCTTACACTAGGGAAACTATACAATATTTGTACATGTGATTTTGATTTATTTCACTTATGAGCATAGATTCAAGTTGCATCCATTTATGTATAAATATCTCAATGTGATCATTCTTTATAGCTGAGTAGTACTCCACTATAAAAAAAGTACCGCAATTTTTTTATCCATTCCTCAGCGGATGGGCACTTAGGTTGTTTCCAAGATCTGGCTATTACAAATTGTGCTGCTATAAACATGGTGCACATATATCACTATGATAAGATGTTTTCAGTTCTTCCGGGAAAATGCCTAAGAGTAGAATAGCTGGGTCAAATGGGACCTCGAACCCCAACTTTTTGAGGAATCTCCAGACTGACCTCCACAGTGGTTGCACCAATCTACACTCCCACCAACAGTGCAGAAGAGTTCCTTTTTCCCCACAGCCTCTCCAGTATTTGTTATTGGCAGTTTTGTTGATCCTGGCCATTCTCTCCGAAGTGAGAAGGAATCTCAGTGTGGTTTTAATTTGCATTTCTCTAATGACCAATGATGATGAACAGTTTTTCATGTATTTATTTGCCATTCATGTTTCTTCATCTGAGAAGTCTGTATTCATCTCGGATGCCCATTTTTGGATTGGGTCTTTGAATTTTGGGGGTCTGATTTTTTTAATTCTTTATAAATTCTGGACAGAAGTCCTTTGTCTGAGGGACAGTTCACTAAGATTTTTTCCTAATTTGTGGGTTTTCTTTTTTCTCTGCTGGAAATTTCTTTGGACATGCAGAAACTCTTTAATAAGATGTGATCCCAGTTATTGATTCTGGGAAGTATTTCCTGTGCAGTTTGGTTCTTGTTCATGAATTCTCTACCAACCTCTATGTCTTCAAGATTTTTACCTACTTTGCCTTCCGACAGATTTAGTGTTTCTGTTTTAATATTTAGATCTTTGATCCATTTAGATTTTAGTTTAGTACATGGTGACAGGCATGGGTCTAATTTTAGTTTTCGGCATATGGATAGCCAGTTTTTCCAGCACCATTTATTAAAGAGACTATCGTTCTTCCAGTGAACATGTGTGGCCCCTTTATCAAAGATAAGGTGGTTGAGTGTGTTCATAGTTGTATCTTCTAGTCTATTCCATTGATTTTCAGGTCTGTTTTTATTCCAATAGCATGTTGATTTTATTACGGTAGCTTTGTAGTATAACTTCAAGTCAGGGATTTTGATGCCTCCTGCCTTGGTTTTGCTGCTTAGAATTACCTTTGCTATTCTAGGTCTCTTCCTGGTAGAAATCTTTAGAGAGTTTTATCGTGAAGTTCTAAAGACAGAATTTGACCATTGTATTTTTGTAACTCAAAAGGCAGCTTGCCGCTAAAAATTTTGTAAATGTATTGAAATAATATAAAACAGGTACATTGCATTAAGGCACATTTTAAGAAATTACAGAAAATTCACAAATAACAAATATATCACATGAAGTGAGTGCAGATTTAGTAAAATGCAGCACAACAGGTGAGAGCAGATGCACAGAGAGCTCTGAGATCATCATGGACAACTTTCTTTAGGCCTGGTATTTTAAGAATATCCTGTTGCTTTTGTAAATAGACAAGATGCTCCAGTCATGATGATACATATAAAAAAAAAAAACTCATTATGTACTTGGGATCCGTCCCAAGCTTTACCTGCATAAAGAGTTTAATGCGTACAGCTATCCTAGAAGCTCAGTGCTACTCTTCCCCTGGTTTTGCATACATGGAAACAGAGTCTTAAGAAACTAAATTTTCTAAATTCATACAACGAGCAAGTAGAGAGGACCATTTCTGAAGGCAGGCTGTGTGGATTTAGAACTCATGGTTTTAAGAACTGCAGTATTTTCCATCCTGAGTCTTCCAGACAATAGACTGTGTGGTGAGAGAAAACTGAGGGCCTGAGCATGAAGAAAGGGAATTGCGCTGATATTGCATAAAATGTGGTAGCCTTGTGACAGAACCAGAGATAGGGTTCTTTTTGTGACTTTTGTTTTATCATGGGAAATGGTAAAGTAATTTAATTAAGACGTGATGGTGGCCAAGAATCAGAAAGAGGAATAAAGTAGTTTCAAGTTGGATCAATTTTGGTGCTCTTTGCTGTGACTGTAAGCACAGTAAAAGAAAAAAAGATTGTGAGGATAATGAAATACATTCTGAACAAGGTAAATATTAGTGATATACAGAGCATCTATCTACATACTGACACCCAGATAGCACTGGTTACACAGTGAAGTTTGAGTTGAAGAGTTTCTAGAATTTTTACTATGCATGTATTCCAATTTGTGTATAATATGAAGAAGAAAATATACTTTAATAGTTAAGTAAGGTGGTATAAGCTTATGGGAAGTTTAGAATGCCAAATTGGAACACAGTTGGATGGACAACAGTGGGAAATGGTTGGATGTAACAGACTACAAACAGAGAACCTGAAAGTTAGAAAATGAGAGATTGCTCCTTAACTGGTACAGTGAGTATCATCTGCTAATTCAGAGAATAGAGACATTAGTGGACTGAGCTTATTTTAAAAGACTGACCACTGCAGGAGTTCCAGACTAGAGTGTGCACAAGGCTGGGCAGTGAACACAACTATTGAACATCAGAGCAACACCTTAATCGTGAATAATCCTTAGCTGAACCAACGTATACTGTGCTTTTCTCTATATCAGAAGAACTGGTAGAGATTGTAATTATGTGCTCCAAATCAGGGACTTTCTTGCAGTGCTCATTACCGATATCATCCAAATGTATCAAAAATATCAGATGAAGAGTCATAAGTTTATCAATTAATACTGTTGTTATGGCTTATCTCTGGACATCTCCCCCAAACTCTCATGAGCTCATAGACGAGGCTTTGAGAAGTGACTGGATCATGAGCATGTGATACTGGATCAGTCCACTGATTGGGTTGGCATAGTTATGGGGCAAGGGCGAGGCGTTTCCAGAAGAAGGAAGCTTCTTCCTGGGTTGCAGGAGACAAAAACAAGTAGACCTGGAGCCTAGATGGAACAAAAAAGAGAAAGAAGAAGGAAGGTGCTCCTTCCTGCCTATCCTGCCATGGGCTGTTTCTCCTCGCCCGTGCCCCTTGGCCATGGCATCCTGAATTAGAGCCAGCTGACTCTGGACTGAATCCTCTAAAAACTGTGAGGAAAAAAAAAAAAACTCTCTCCATTAATTTGGGTGTTGAGTATTTTGTCCTAACAATAAAAGAGTAGCTAAGACAATTGTCATGTACCCACAATGCCTTCATATGCTGTGCTGAGGCAAAACTACCAGTTCATTAACAGCAGGAATATTTGAAGGCAATAACTGAAGAATGGCTTTTCACACATTCTGAGCCACTATCCCATAAAGGGAGTGGATGTAAGTGGATACAGTGTTCCCGGGAGCTGTGTGCTGCTTTCTGAGGACTCTCCTGGTTTTAAGGGAAAGTTGCAAGCAAATAGACTTTGTTTTGCCTGACTTTCAGAGGATGAGTATTTTCTGATGGAGCAAGGATGACTTTGTAATAAGAACTTTTGGACAAAAATCAGAAAAAAATGTTTTTACCTATGCCAGTGCTGATCCATGCATAATCTTACAGAAGTCATTTTTGACTCTATAATTCAATATTTCCAATTCTAAAGCAGGAATAATGCTTTGTACCTCTCCTGTTGATACTGTAAGACTTCATAAAATATTCACAATATGGTACAAATACAGACAGATAAGAAATATAAAGTGTATATAAACTCTCTCCAAAAATTAAGGTTTTTTTAACCAAATTAACATTTCCTTATGTACTTAATTTTAAATTAAGAATGATTCCTACCAATTGAAAGGGCATGTTTAATATTTCCCTCACAAAAAAGAACATTGGAGGAAATACAAAACCATCCTTCAAATTCTTTATTCACTTTGGAAGCATATTCTATAAAAGAAAATATATTCTACACTCCCAAAGAGAATGTAAGAAGAATGGGTAAAGCAGTCTTGCAGGTCCTACCTTTTATATCAACAACAAGAGGAATAAACCTTCACACTTTCAACCAGTTTTGAATACAGGAAAGCGGCTGGGATCTTGAATCTTCTTTCATCACCTCAGGGTGTGACATGATTATTCAGGAAAAATCAAACTGACTTTACAACTTTGGAAAGATACACCTACCAAGAAAAGAGCCGAAATGAAAAACTGTAAATTATACTTCTCTACTTGAGCAGGCCAAATAATTCACTCTGATCTCAGAAATACTCAAGGATAGGTATGGAAGGAAAAAAACTAAAGTTAAGTGACATGAGTCACTTTTTTATGTTTATTTTTCAGCATTTCAGTATTTTTTATGTTTATTTTCCCCCATTACATTAGAATTCAAAGAAAAATCATGAAAAAGTATGCATATAGAGAGAGGGAAAAAAGAGCCCTCATATTATTAAACATATTTTCATCCAACACAATCTTGAAAAATTACTGAAATAATGAGTTTATTGACTATCTTTAAATCAATAATTTAAATTATATGTAAAAGCAATGCAATTTGTTCAAAACTGTGGTTCTAAAATGGGCCGCAGGAAAATAATGTTTATTGGAAAACAATTGCCCTTAGGTTCACATTCTCAGCATCACAGATTGTGAGTGTACCAACCATAGTTCCTAGACCTTAACAGGAGAATTTCACCTCTTTCTCCGAGGACCAGAAGAGAAGCTCAATTCGAAAATCCCTGCCCCACAACACGTGTTGATGCGAGTGGGAGGACTTGCATTTCACGGCCATTTGCACCCATGAATGAGATTACAAGAAAGAAAGCTGCTCTCTTCCATTTTTACCGTCACCTCTTCAGACACCCAGTGACTTGCTTGAGGAAATTCCTAAATGATAGCCTCAAATAATTTAATACTGCCCTCTAGAGGCATGATACTAGCATTAAATTTGTTCCTTCTGATGAAGTTTCATTAAATTTTATCTCCTTAAATTTAAAAGCGCCACTCTTTTGAAAACCCACAAAAGGGTCACTAACATACATTCTAAAAGTTACAACAGTTTCCAGTTTCATTGGGAAATATCTCACTGAGCTTAAGAAATTTAATAAAGCTCACTACATTAATATTCCTCCCTAAAATTAATCGTGCAATGAATTTGAAAGCAGTAGTCAAGTGGTGGTTTGTATACCAAGGAGCCCCAGTCCTGTGGCTTTTCTGTGAAATTCTGAAAAGTACTAATTTAATTCCCCCCAACAGAGTCCCCTGCCAAAAGAGCCCTCTTCATTTAACTTAAGATTTTAGAAAATGAGAAATATTTCTTTCTACCTAAGACACAAGTAAAGCAGCAAACTAAAAACACTCTCTCCAAGGCATGAGTAATAGGCAATTTGCTTAACATATGAGTCAGTGAAGAAGAAAAAAAGACTGTTTTTAGAATAGAATACTTGGTAGACTTTTATGGGTAAATAGACTAAGCAAAGAAAATTTGGATTTGTCATAACAATAATTATGGAATATATTCAAAAAGAAGAGGATATGCAAGCGTGTGAGATTTCTGTGAGGAAGAAAAAGCCAAATAGCATGGAAATCCATTGACATTTGAAGCACTTTCAAGAGCTGTGTAAACCCTCTGGACCACTGAAAGCCAAAGACAGTCACAGGATTCTTAGTTTAAAAGAAAATTCTATATTTTAATTTAGGTGCAAAGGAAGACATTCGAATTTGTTTCTGCATCAGGAAATGGAATCGTATGCCCACTGGACTGCTTGCTGGCCACTAGAAAGCTATTTAGAGTGAAGCAAAAGATCCAGGTCCCCTCTAGTAAGGCCAAGTTTTTGAAATGTTTGTATTGAAAATGTTGGTTGTTAACAATACACAATAAATTACTAAACGTACTGTATTATATAGCAATGTCAAAGAAAGGAAATGGTGGTTGAAACAAGTGACTTTGTCATTATCTGTAAAATAAACTGCTTCCATTCATTTTTCCATCTTGTTTGTAATCAATAATCCACTGTTCATGACTTAGAAGCCTATAATTTTACTGTATCAGTAAATGTGCATGTATTAGAGTGTAATTATGAAAGCAAGCATTCAGTTAAACTTGATCAAATTCAAGCTGATTGTGGTAAATACAGGTAGATGGAGAAGAAAGTTTACCTGTATTTATAAATATGTTTTTATTGATATATAGGTCAAGTGACCAATATCATTTAAAATGTAAGATCATAGACAATTGAAATAAATTTCCAAAATGAAATGAATAGCTGACTTTGTCAAAAAATACAGCTATTCAAGTAATTGTATGAGAATTGGGAAAAACAATAGATTTACTTGCAGAAATGCTTTGAGTTTTGGTTTAAATATTGAATTTAAATATTAATAATGAAGCATGCAGGCAATATGAAATATACACATTGAAAGTACAGTAACCAGGGATTTAGCTCAGTGGCATAAGTGTCCTCCTGGAAAGCGTGAGGTTGTGAGTTCAGTCCCCAGTACAAAAAAAAAAAAAAAAGAAAGAAAGTATAGTTAAAGTTCATGCTTTTATATTTCTCTTCCTCCTTTCTAGATTTTGTTTATTAACCATTAAGAGTTTGGAAAGTACTAACAATATTGGAATAAAGCAAAAAGTAAAATTGTTCATGAAAGTTGGCTTAGACATAACTGTATGATATTACTTATTTCATTGAAAATATTTATTTAGTAAAGTAAAATAATAGAAAAATTATAAATAACAAAAGCAACCTCAGCAGCAACAGAAGGTTAACAAATTGATGCATTTCTATTAACATATAAGTAGGTTAACACCTAAAATAGACTGGAAAATCTTAGCTAATTCTTCAGAAGAATAATAAAGATGAGTATGCAAGCTCTACATGATAGTGTTGAAAAGAAAAATGGGGTACAGGGACGGGTGTGTATGTGCTGTTGCACACAAACAATTTAAAAACTGTTTCGTGCAGAGCAGAGAGTGAGAAAACAGAGATACAATCTGGGTACTTATCTGTTATTGAAGTTTCATGCATCTCAGAGTTTCCTTAAAGGAATAATGAACACTTCCATCAAGACAGTCTATCATTTTCCAAATAATTCTTAAAACTCAATAATGAAAAGATTTTAGAGTAAAGCTACTTCAAGCAATAATTTTATCTAAATGAGACAACATATTTCAGCAGTCAACCAAGAAAAGCTAATTTGAAAATTGAAATATACTTCCACTTACACATACCAAAGAAAATAAAGACAGAGATGATGGAGAAATATATGTCTGAGAGTGCAAGGGTTGGTGTTAATGTATTTTTTTTTTGAAATTTCATTGATCAAGTGATTGAAAGATACATATGATGACATTTCAAAATTAAAGTGTTAGAAATAAACACTAAGACAAGGTGTTAATTATGGAATGAAGATATTACATATATAGACTTCCAATGTTAACTGATATAGAAGTGAACTATTTTATTTATAACATAGAAGAATTATAAGTTTGTTTATTTTTAGGCATGCATTACATTGCTACATTTCTTTTTAAAATTAGTATACTTTTATGATCTTATTTTGGATTTATACCTTTGTGTTGTGGTTACTAATAAAAAAGAGTATTCAATAAATGAATAAATAACATGTACTATTTTAAAGGAAAATTGATTGGTATATTCTCTATGTTATAAAATTTTGAAATGTGCAAGTATAAAAGATAATCATTTTGACCCTTTGATAAAGAATGAAAACTTGCTAAATTTTGCTGGCTACAAATTATTGTGGTCAACTTGGAACTTTCTAAAGTATATATGCAATAAAAAGAAATTTACTGGTGGTTTTAAAAGAAAATTGGAAAAACCTCAGGTTTAGATTTTAAAAATAATAAATATATCAATAATTAAAATAATTTGCAGTCATATGCAAAAATAATTTTGATAATTTTACCTGTTATAGAAATGATGACATGCATTTATGTTTGTAGTTATTATAACATATAGAAGGTATTCATTCACCTCAAATTCACTGATTCTTTATTTGAGCCTAGACATATATTACACAGATAACTGTTGATAGGTTTGCTTTAAAGCAGATCCACACCTCCATAGAAAGTCAAAAGGTCTGATTTGTGTCCCAGTAGTTTGTATTTTTAAAAACAATTTGAGGTGACATAGTTGCAAACTTCTGAAACTTCAATTAAAATATACTGCATTTCTTTCTCTAGTCACCTAAAGTCACAGATCTTTTAAAACAATATTTCCCAAGTTGTCATTCAATTATTTCATTAATATGCATCATTATAAAAATCCTTCTACCATTCAGTTCTCCAAAAGTTGCAAACTGTAAATCTCTTTTTCTTCCAGTGTAAGGTCTCCACATTTTATCTTTTATTGTAAAAAATAGTGCGAGATATTTTTGAAACTTCCTTTTCTTTTTCCTTGTCTCTTTTTCTTTCTTTTCCAACTACTCCTATATATGACAAGGATCTTGCTTTTCTAGCTGTTCCACGCAGTGTTTTCCTAAAACTTCTTTATCAAACACCGGACCCAAGTTCAAATTCTGGTTCTGCACTTGTCCTGGGGAAAGATAGCAAATTTCCTGAATAGTATGAGTCTCAGGGTTTTCTGCATATTAAATCAAAATGTTATACTAAATGAGCATTTATCTACTTATTTCACTGCAAATATTGTTATGTGATGGTGTATTAATGAGTGATGTTCAGAAAGGCAGAACCAATAGGACATAGACAATGATAAAGAAGATAGATAGATGATTAGATAGATAGATAGATAGATAGATAGATAGATGATACAAATATTGATATATGAAAGAGGCTTGATTACAGAAATGGGCAAATGCAATTATGAAAGATAGGAAATCCTTTCCCAGACCATCTACAAGTCTGAGAGCCAGGAATACAAGCAGCCTGGCTCAGTGCAAGTGTGGTCTCGAGGACTGAGGTAGGGAGGGTTAAGCGGCGGCTGCTAATTCCTAGATGAAAGTTCTGAGTCCAAGAGGAGAAGAGTGTACTCTAGCTCCAGGAGAAAGAGGCAGCAATTCACCTCTCTGCTGCTGTTTCCACAAAAATAAGACCTACCTGGAAAGTAAGTGCTCGCCGAGACCATGGCGATGGCCAGTGTCGTGCGAAAGGTTAAACCTCACTATGCTCCTCCTGCGGGCTACTCTGTAATAGCAAGTCAGAGAGGTGTTTGGGGCTGGCATGTCTGATCCCTGGTTTTCAAGGCTAATTTCCAGTTTGTTCTTATTTTGAGGAAAATACAATACTTTTGTTCTTCCCAGTCTTCCAGTCAGTTGAATGGAGCCACCAGCATGGGGGAAGGACATTTCCTACTGAACTCACACATGCTCGGGGACACAAACAGTGCTTTACCATTTTCCTAAGTGTTCCTTCCTTATGCAGTTAAGTCCACACCTATAGTTAAGCACAGCTGGCTAAACATGCAATTTGTGTTTCTAAATAATATCGTAGTCATGCTTCTTCCTATGGGCACTGATTTCCTCTGAATTTTAAAATTATATAGCTCAATAGTACTGGATTTGTCCTTTCTGAAATCTCTCTTTTGACTTCTGTGGAAAGTGTCCTACTTTCACACTTTTAACACTACAAAGATCTTGTCATTCTTTTCACTTCATAATTTATTTCAAACTAACTTTTGTTGTTTTTCTAGACCTCTTCCCCCTTCTCCCTTCCCCTCATCTGCTTTCCTCTTCTCTCCCCTTTGCTCTCCTCTCCTTCCCTCCTCCTTTCCTCTTTATCCCTTTCTCTAACGAATTTGTACTCCAGTTTTGTTCCACCAAATCTGTCCCCCATGCTAATTGAAATGGCCACCAATATTTCTTCTAAAATACTTTCCAGATGTTCCTCAGCCTAAAATGGGTTTATTTCCAAGAAACATTTCAAATTGAATATAGGTCGGAAATGTAGTTCATACACTGGTTCCACCAAGATCCTAGTTTAGCCTAGCCTATCTTACACCTGCTAGTAATACTCATGTCAGCCTAAAGATGGCCTAAATTATCTAACAGAGCATATTTCACAAGCCAGTGTTCAACATCTCATGTACAAAAAGGACCGAATGTGAAATCAGGATGGTATGTGGACACCTTCTATATCACGGTAAAGTCCAGAATCGCAACGGAACCATCAAAACTTGGGGATCACCTGTATCCTGGTTGTGTTTGCACCATGTTGTAAATTGTTGTATAGCTTCCTGAACTTTCTGAACAAGGCAAAATCCTTATGATGCACAAATTCCTTGTGATTTTATGCACATCTTTCTTATGGTTAATTCCTGAATTTCACCATCTTTTTCTCACATCCCTCCTTTATACACCAATGCTCCATATGTACTGAACTGTCTGACGCTCAAGGAGTTGCCCGTGTTCCCACACATTTTCAGATTCAATTCTCTCTTTTGAGATTATTTAAACTTTCTCCAGTGTTTCTTGGCAGTCAGGAATTATTTGTGTTTTTAGACTCCATAAAATCATAATTTCCAGGAAGGCTTCTCTGATGTCACAGGGCTTAGATAGCTACAGTCTCATTACCTCATTGGAGGGACCAATATTCCAGAACTGGTTGCGCTAATACATAGCAAATCCTTGAAACATAGTCAGACCTAACACTTGCTTTGATACTATCACATGGTGTTAATTTTAACTGAAAAACATTGCATATATTTATGGTATGCAATATAATAAATTTTGATATAAATAATATTGTAGAATGGCTGCATCAAGTGAGCCCACATGTGCATTACCTAGCATACTTAGCTGTTTAGTGATGAGAATACTTAAAACCTAAACTTTTAGCATTTTTCAATATGAAATATGTCATTATTAACTATTTTTATAAAAATTCATAACAAATCTCTTGAAGTTGTATTCCTCCTGTCTAATTGGACTTTTGCGTTCATTGACCAAAACCTTACTAATTCCCCATCTTGGTCATAATTAGCTAGCATTTCACTTTGTTTCCAAGAACTCAACTTTGTTGCACTCTATGTATATGTGAGATCATGCAGTATTTGTCCTTTTGTAAGTGTCTTATTAACATAATGCCCTACTGCTTTGACCATGCTCTGAAAATAGGATTTTCTTCTTTCTTAAGACTGAAGAGAAGTCTACTTTGTACATATGTCACTGTCATGGTTTATGTCAGTGGCTCCCAGGCCTCATGTGTTTGCATGGTGCATTGTGATTGGTGCATTGTCTAGCACTTGGATTGATGGTGTCAGTGCAATACCCACCTAGGGGTGGAGCCAGCATACAATGCAATGGCAGAAAGAAGGCGTGTCTCTCTTGCAGGTTTCTGCCTTGTTGTTTGCAGCCACCATGAACTGCAGCCCCGCCATGCCACCCCAACTGAGTATGGACTGAAACCTCCAAAACTGTAAGAAGTAAAACTCTCCTTTCCCAACTTTGGGCATCAGGTATTTTGTCTGAGGGATGAGTAAAAAGTAACTAAGACAACCACATTTTCTTTATCCATTCATCTCTGATTAAATGAGGTTTGTCATATGTCTTGGCTATTTTGAATAGTGAGACAATGAACACAAAAGTGCAGATATATCTTGAACCTATTGATATCATATCTTCTGGAATTATACCCAGAAGTGAGTTAATTATGAATGCTGGATATTTTCATCTACCTGTTGCTTATTTGTGGGTGTTTTTTTTTTTTGAAAAATGTCTATTTGATTTCTTTACTCACTTTTTAAATTGAATATTTTATTGTTGAATTGTCTGTGTGTCTTATGTATTTTTATTGTTAACCTCTTGCCAAATATATGGTTTCCAAATATTTTCTCCCCCTTTTAAATTGTGTCTTTATACAGCCAATTGTTTTTGTGGCTATGCAGCAGGTTTTCAGCTTGATATAATCCCATTCATCTACTTTACCAGGTATTCTTATTAAATTAATATTGATAGTTATAATACTTAAACTAAATTGCAATTGATGGCTGATTTATCTATTACTCCTTCCTTATTATTCTCTAAAACTTTCTATATGGTTGACATATAAGAAATAAATCTGAAGATGGCAGAATTGTGAGGCTCTATGATATTTGGATCCAAATGCTGGAATATAGCAACATGAGGAAGAGAAGGAGGGGGCTGGGGATTTAGCTCAGCAGCATAAGCACCTGCCTTGGAAGCATGTGGTCATGAGTTTGATTCCCAGTACCGATAAAAAAAAAAAGTAAGAGAAGGAGGGAAATGAGTCCCGAGGACTCAGCAAGGATTTGAAGACAGAATCAGAGCCCAAGAGAAAGCAAAAAAAGGACCACAGCATGGAGGAGGGAGATGGAAAATGTGCTTTCTCCCTGAGCCCCAGCTTTAATAGGGGTTAAGGAAAGAATAGAGAAATAGAAGAAATAACAGGGACCAGAAACAAAACTGGAGAACAAAGTAAAATTACACAAGTTTGGGTAACTAAGGAATAAGACAGGAGAGAAAGAAAGAAGAAATAAGAACAGAACAAAACACACAAACAAACAAACAAAAAACCTGGTGACCCCAGAGGCCACCATGAAGAAATGCACAAGTGAGACAAAGTGACGGACCCTGTGGGCCGCAATGGCTGATGAGTTATTCGGGTTCGGGTACCCATTCAAGGGAGGAGGGTTAGCCATTTTAGAAAGGGGCCAAGAGAAGTCAGAACTCAGGACAGCTATGGGTTAGCTTAGCCTAGCAACGCCAAGTGTCAGGAGAGATGTAACTCAGTCCAAGCCAGCAGGTGTCACTCAAAGTGTTGTGGGCTGGAAAAGACTTGGGCCCCAGGCTCATATACATAACCAGAAGCACCCAGAACTTCAGGGGAACTCTAGCTCCAGATTTGCTGGGACTGCCCACCACTGCCATAATTCTACTGCTGGTTTGCTGGAATTGCTGAACAGGCATCTGAGCTTTGTCTGCCACTCTATAAACCAGTGACAGCACAGTAAGCCCTGAGTAGACCTTTTTTCCTTTTTCTTTTCTTTGTTTTTAGTTTTTAAAATTTTGAAAATTTTTATTTTTTATTTCTCTATATTTTCTTTTTCTTGATTGTTCTTGTTTTAATAAGTGAGAACATCTTTTGTAGGTTTTTTGTTTGTTTGTTTGTTTTGTTCTGTTCTTATTTCTTCTTTCTTTCTCTCCTGTCTTATTCCTTAGTTACCCAAACTTGTGTAATTTTACTTTGTTCTCCAGTTTTGTTTCTGGTCCCTATTATTTCTTCTATTTCTCTATTCTTTCCTTAACCCCTGTTAAGTTTTATCCCCTGAGGATAAAAATCACCATATTTACTGTACACAATTTTCTGGTTTGTTTTAAATTTGGTTATATAACTGCAAATACTATTCATATAGTTAAAGGTAGCAAAGTACTAGTCACCACAGTATCTAGTTCTCTAGAGTTGTTTGATGCTACTGTTATTACTGATTGTACTGTTTCAGCCAAGGTATTCAAATCAGTTGTTTTCCAAGTATACCAAAACTTAGATTGCCTGCGAGTTATAAACAGTGCCAAAAAACAGAGATTAGGCCAAATAACTAGCAGTTTTTCATACCCAACAAATCAAAGCGGAAAGATCTTACAACAAACTCAAAACCCAAAATCTAGCTATGACTAGAAGACATCTCTGAGAAATAGAAATTTCCTTAGGGTTTGAGATATGAGCAACAAAAATACCATAAACAATTTGTAACCACCAATGCAGGAATTAAACAAAAAAGAAAAAACAAACCACAAAAAAGAAAGAAAGTGAGAATACATGAAAGCAAGTTAGATACCCAGTCTCATAGCTCATGAAAGCCAAACTTAGGGGACAAACATGTGGATCAATTTGAAAGCCACTCACTTGGATCCTTTAAAATAGTAACAACAAGGTAACAAAGTAAATGAATGAGGTACTAGAAAAAAATCAAATCAGAAATACTTTCTCAGGTAGTTTCAGAGGTGATGTCCATTAGGAAGCATGTTATTAGTAAATCTAGAGAAATACACACTAACAAATAGTGTAGCTTAGGAAAATGATGGAAACCAAGAATGCTCAATATAGGAAGGAAATGGAATCCATGAAACAGGTTCAATTAACTATCCAAGGTAGTAAAATTCTATTGAAAGTACATACAGCAGAATGAAACAATGGGTGAACAGAATGTCAGATCTAGAAGATAGGACTGCAGTTAGTTTCAATGAAAAGAAAAAATTTTAAAAAGGGCATGGAACCTTGAAAAATCAATCCAACAGTTGTCACATGATGCACAGCAAAATAGCGTAATATTAATTTGAGTAATAAAAAAGCAAGAGATAGCACAAATGGCTTTAAAAACTTATTCACAGATGTCATAGCAGAAAACTTCCCAACCATGGAAAAAGTATTTGTATACACATAAATGAGTCATAAAGAGCTCCAGTTAACAAAGATTAAATAAATAAACAAATAAATAGAAAAACTACCCTAAGTAATACAATAATCAGGGCTCCAGAAATTCAACACAAGGAAAGAATATCAAAAGATGTTAGAGAAAAAGAAGCAAATCACTTACAAAGAAAGAATTATCAAGAATTTCAAAGACTTGCAGCAAACTTCACAACACAAACACTTTCATCAAGGAGAGCTTGGAGTGATATATCTCCAGTCCTAAAAGAAAATAACCTCCAACTCAGATTGTTGTAACCCACAAAGCTATCTTTAAAAATAGATGAAAAAAAAAGATATTTCCATGACAAAAAACACTGGAAGTAATTCATGACCATGAAAACAGCTCTCTAAATGTTCTGAAGGACGTTCCAGAAAGAGATAACAAAGAAGACTACAACTCCATGAACCCCAACAGAATGAATCCACCAGGCAAGTCAAGTAATTAAACATAGGATAAAGAGAGGGAACCAAAAACAGGAAAGTTAACATGACAAGGATAAGTCAATACATATCAGGTATAACCATCAACACAAAAGATCTCAATTCACCAAAAAAAAAAAAACAGACTTGTACAATGGCTCAAGAAATAAAAATCTAATAATGTGCTGCATACAAGAAAAATATTTAGTTCAAAAAGAAATTCATAGTATGAAAGTAGAAGATAGAAATATTCCATGTGAAATAAACATGGAAAAAAAACCAGAAACTGCTATTCTATGTGTAGACAAAGTGGATTTCAAGCCAATACTAGTCAAGAAAGACAAAAAAAATTACTATATCCTCATTAAAAGAATAATTCAGGAGGAGATAGCAATCATAAACATATATGCACCAAATACCAACACACCCAAATATATAAAACAAATATATATGGACATGAAAAATCAAATAAGCTCCAATACAATTGTACTGGGGAACCTCAATACTCTACTGTCACAAATAGCCAGATCAACTGGACATAAAAGCAAAAAGAAATATCAGAACTGAACCAAATTTTTGAACAAATAGATTTAATAGATTTCTGCAGAGTGCTCTACCCCACAGCATCAGGATACACTTTCTTCCCAGTTGTACATGGGATGGTATCCAAAATAGACCACACACTAGCTCATTGAACATGCTTCAGTAAATACAAAGGAATTGCAAGTGTTTCATATATACTATCAGACACTAATGCAATGAAATTGGAAATCAATGGTAAAAGAAATGACAAAAACTTCATAAACACATGGAAATTAAATAATACCCTCCTTAACAAGCAATGGATCATAGATGAAATTAAGGAAGTGATTACATAGTTTCTACAATTAAATGAGAATGTCAATACAGTATAATAGAATTTATGGGATGCAATGAAAGCAGTACTACAAAGGAAATTTGTAGCAATAAATTCTCACATCACAAAAACAGAATAAGCTCAAATAAAAAATTCAGTGTTGCACCTCAAGCTTCTACAAAAGAAGGCTAATTTAAGCCCAAAGCTTGTATGAGTGAGGAAATTATAAATATTAGAGTAGAGATTAATTTAATTTAGACTAAGAAAATAATACATATAATCAAAGAATTAGTTCTTTGAAAAACTAAATAAAATCAACAAATCCTTACTCAACTTTATTTTAAAAAGGAAAGAAAACACTCAAATTCATGAAATTAGGAATGAAATGGGTGAAAGTACAATGAATGATTCAAAAATCCAGATCATTTATACCTACTTCATTAATCTATATTACAATAAGATGGAAAACAGAAGAAATGGACAGATCCCTAGATACATAGGAATTACCAAAGCCAAATCAAGAAGATTTAAAGACTCTAACTAATCCAGTATTAGTCTATGAAATTAAGATGTAATTAAAAACCCCTCAATAGTGGGTGTGCACACATGTGCACAAGCATGTACCTGCAAACCCACTGGGTCAGCTATAGCCAGGATGATGGTAACTCTGTCAACAAAATGGAGCTGTGATGAGCCTGAGCTCACATTTCAATCAATGGGTGTTCAGATGAAGTTGGAGGAGTTGTGTTTGGAGGACTCTGCAGATGATTCTCTTTCTTCTGGTTATGCTTTTCTCCTGGACATTCAAGACCAAGTTAAAGTGAGACCTGCATTAATTGAAATTAATTTTTTATATTCATCAAGGAATTTAAGAGGAGCTAAAGATAGCCGATCAGTGAGCAACAAAATACAGAGCCTCCCAGGGAGAAACAATTCATATGCCAGAATAAAACATCCTGGAGAGACCCAGACAGAGGGAGATGGATCCTCTTGACACAGGAAGAAACTAAAATGAAAAAAGCTAATCAAACATGCACTCTCGGAGCTACAATTGGAACAGTTAAAATTAGCAGACATTGCACTTTCTCTGCAAACCACTGAGCCACCCGAACTCACACCTGCCATGACTCACAGGAGCCACAGCCACACTGAAGTTGTGGGTTGGTGAGCCCAACAGATAACAGAGCAAGGAAAGGGACCTCTATTAATCCACTGTCAGTCCTGGGAATAAGACCCCCCCACAATGGGAAGGGCACAACCAAATGGATGACTACATGTTGGAATTGGGAAGGAAGAGCCCGAATTAGGAACAATAGTGACTTCAGTTTGTTGCTCCCTCCCAAGAGCAGATTCATGGGATTTGCTTGGCCTAGGTCACGCCCCTGGGCAGGACCCAATAAGCCATCCCAAACTGATTCCCTACACCTAGCACACACTAACCTGGTGAAGACCCCTGAAGGTTCACTGGCCTGGTGGGGAGGAGCCAGCATATGAAGCCTCTGCTTACACCTCAGTGACAAGAGCAAACAGGAGAGGGCAGAAATCTCTTGCCAGCATGCTTCAGGAAAACCATAACCAACAAGGAAAGCGGCTGAGACCTCCATTATGCACCTGTATGGAAGAAACCAAAAACATGACAAGAGAGAGAAACAAGAAAAGGCCCACAGCCCAAAGCCCTGAGAACACTGATCCAGGAGAGGGAAAAACAAAAGAGACTGAGGGCAGCAAATATACAATGTCAGACACGGCTTCAATGGACATTAAGAGATATCTTTAGGACCTTGTAGATGCACTCAAAACTGAAATATTAAATCAGGTAAAGCAAGATATGAGTAGAGTAATAAAAGGAATGCTCTCAAGGAAAATCTCTCAGGAAGATACAGAAGGAAGAATGGAGAAACATACAAAAAAAGGAGAGAAACATTCGATAAAGAATATAAAGAAAATATAGAATACATGAAGCAGATTCAAAGAGACTACCAGGAAATTAAAAACTCCATTGAAAGCTGACACAATACCTTAAAAGAAACTAAGGATAGACTATCAAAACTTGAAGACAAGTTTGTAATGTGTGATCATGAAAGGAAAGATATCTTTAAAATAACAAGGAAACACCAGTAACAATACAAAGGCTAGAAGACCACAAGGGAATCTATAATTTAAGAATAAGAAATGTGAATGAAGAAGCAGGAATAAAAACAGGCAAATTACAAAGGCTATTCATGGAAATAATTAAGGAAAACTTCCCAAGCATGGGAAAAGAAAAGGATATTTGGTTATGTGAGTCATACAGAACTCCAGCCACCTACAACCAAAGCAGAGCTACACCCAGACATATAATAATAAAGATACCAGAAATTCAATATAAAAACAGAATATTAAAAGCTGTCAGAGAAAAGAAACAGATTACCTATAAAGGAAAGCCCATCAAGATCACAGCAGACTTCTCGACACAGACCATCAGATCAAGAAGAGCTTGGAGCAAAGTATTCCAAGCCCTGAAAGAAAATAACCACCAGCCCAGATTGATGTACCCTGAAAAACTGTCACTAGAAATTAATGGAGAAACAAGACGCTTCCATGACAAAGAGGAACTGGGGGAGTTTGTGACCACCAATCCAACCCTACAGAGAATACTGAAGGACATTCTAGAGAGAGAGAAAAAAAATACCAGGATTTTAGGAACAGTGGCAGAAATGAAAGGGGCAGGCAGTAGAATGAAGGAGAAAAGTAGACAAACAAAAGCAGAAAAATAGCATAGCAGAAATGAAGCAGAGAAGGTTGGCTATCATCTCTAACATAGATGGCCTTGATACACTAAAAGAAAAAAAAAAGATAGGCAGAGTAGATCAGGAGGTAGGGTCCATTGAGATGCTCTGTATAGGAACTATAATCACCCTGAGAGATGGTTTATGGACTGAAAATCAAATATGAGAAAACAGTGCTCTATGTGACAGGGAGCCAGAAAGAAATAGGAGCAACTCGACCACCACCTGCAGATTGGTTGGAAAGACAGGATACTTATGTGCAGTAAAGAACTACTCATCTATAAGGAAGGAAAACCTTGAGTCTTTTGTGGTTAAAGGAATACAACTTGAGATCAAGTTCAGGAGTGAGAAGATTTGGAACCACTTAGGTAAAAAAGCAGATTGCCCCCCTAATCTAAAAACTGAGGGAGTTGGTGGGATCCAAAATGCGCAGCACCTTGTGGGAGTGAAAGGGGAGGAATAGTCTAAAAAAAAAGGAGGCAGAGGATATTGTAAACAGTGTACCAGGATTTAAAACTCACATTACTTGCACCACTCTGCTTAGATGGATTATATTATGTTCCAGTTTGTCTACTTGTACTAGATTTGAGGGTACAGACAGTTATCCTGGAAATAGCAGGATATAGTATGGTAATCATCCTTAATTTCCTATTAACTTAATCTAAAGCTCTGTATAACTTATACTGTTTTAACATGACTGATCTTAATTGAATCTGGTTTGTTAAATTGCTGTTTTGTATTGATAGATTTTATTCAAAGCTGTTATGTTGATAGTATCAAGTCTGAGAGTATAGGCAGCTACACTGAAGATGACAAGATTCACTAGAATATCCACTCTGGTTGACTATTACCTGCTTTTGAAGTTTTATACTGTCTATAATTTATTTTGACTAATATTGTTATGTACTGCTATATTCAATTATACTGCTGTATTTAATTATGCCTGATGATATAGACAATTCTTTTGAAGATCATAAGAGACAACACAATAACCATCATAGATCACCTTGTACTGTGGTTTTATATGACTTTTTGGTTTCATGTTTTTATAGGAATTTGTTTTATTTTGTCTTGCTAAGTTTTGTTTTTCCATCTAATACAAAAATGATAGAAATACATGTAGAGATTCATGCATGCATATCTGTTTACCCTCTCACTGTTTGAATATCTACTTTGTATGCTTTAATTTTGCAACTTGAACAACTATTTCTAAGAGGACAATATGTAATTTATCAACTAGTGATTTTTTATTGTTTATCTTTTTTTTGAAATTCTGTATTACTTCTACCCTTTTCATTTTTTTTTCTCTTTATATAAAATTAAAAAAAAACCTACTAACAAAAAAACCCCACAAGTCCTGATGGGTTCACCACTGAATTCTACAAAAAATGATAGAAGATTCAATCCCACAACTCCTCAAACTCTTTAATAAAGCCAAAAAGAGAGCAATGCTCCCAAACTTACTGCTGGAAGCAAGCAGTACCCTAACGCAAAAACCAGAGAAGGACCCAACCAAAAAAAAAAAAAAGAGAGAGAAAGAGAGAACTACAAGCTAACACCTCTAATAAACATAGATTGAAAAATCCTCAATAAGATACTGGCAAACAAAGCGTAGCAAAACCTAGAGAACATTATACATCACAACCAACTAGGGTTCATCCCAGAGATAGTTCAATATACACAAATCAATCAGTGTAACACACCACATTAACAGAGCCAAGGACAGAAACCACATGATTATCTCAATAGATTCAGAAAATGCATTTGATAAAATCTAACACTCACTCATGGAAAAACTCCATATGAAATTGTAATTGATTGTCTTTATCTCAATCAAATAGAAAGCCATCTATGACAAACCAACAGCCAACATATTAAATGGTCAAAAATCGAACGCTTTCACTCTAAAGCCTGGAACAAAAAAAAAGGATACCCACTGTCATCACTCTTATTCAAAAATATAGTTCTGGAAACATTAGCCAGAACAATTAAACAAGAGAAAGAAATAAAGGAATAAGGCTAGGAAAAAATATTTTAAATTGCCATTATTTGGCGATGACACGATATTCAACACAGAAGACCCTAAAAAAATCCTCCAATAGACTTTTAGATTTAATAACTAAACTCAATACTGTGGCTGCATACATAGTCAACACTCAAAAATAAGTAGCACACAAATGACAGACTTGTTGAGAGAAATTAGAGAAATCATATATTTCACAAAAGTATCAAAACAAATATTTAGTAATCAATCTAATGAAATCATTAAAAATTACACTATTGTGAAAAAGGAGATCAAAGGAGACATTAGAAAATAGAAAGATAGTCTTTATTCCTGGGTAGGAAGAACCTATATAATGAAAATGACCATACTTCCAAAATTGTTATACAGATTTAATACAATCCTAATCAAAATACCAATAGAATACCTCACAAAGAAAACAATTCTAATATTTATTTAGAACAAAAAGAGAGCAAGAATAGCTAAAGCAATTCTGGACAACAAAGGCAAGGCAGTAAGTCATCACTATTCCTGACTTGAAACTATGGTACAAATCTGTGATTAAAAACATTAAGATACTGGCAAAAAAAAGAAACCCAATGATTAATAGAACAGACTAGAAGATTTAGTAATAACTCAAAGTATCTCACCCACTCTATCTTTGACAAAGGTGCCAAACACCTTCACTGCAAGAAAGATATCCTCTTCAATAAATAATGCTGAGAAAACTGGCTTTCTACATCAAATAAACCTCTAGTTTTAGTTTTAGTCTAATCTAGTTTTAGTTCAGACTTTCTGAACAAAGCCCCAGTTGCACAGGAAATATCACGAAGAATCAACAACGGGTATCTCATCTTTCTAAAAAGCCTTTGCACAGGAAGAGAAACCACCAAGAGTGAAGACACAACTTATAGACTGGAAAAAAATTTTGCCAGCTGTTCCTCAGACAAAGAATCTAGATTATATAAAAATTCAAAATACCAACTCTCCAAATTTAAAGACTCAGGCCCAAAATGGGCATGTGAAATGAACAGAAACTTCTTAGAAGAAGAAATAGAAATAGTAAATGAATATATGAAAAAATATTTGATATCATTGGTCATTTGAGAGGTGCAAATTAAAACAATGCTGAAATACCATCTTACTCCAAATAGAATGGCCATTATCAAGAAATCAACTAATAACAAATGCTGGCAGGGCTGTGGGGAAAAGGAATTGTTCTCTGTGGTGGGTTGAATGTAGACTTGTGTAACCACTATAGAAATCAGTGTGAAGATATCTCAAAAAACTAAAACTAGAGGTTTATTTGATGTAATAGTTTTCCTTTCTGTCTTCCTGAAAGAATTAAAAGCATCATACCACAATAATATATGCACACCCATCTTTGTAGCAACATAGTTGTAATCACTAAATGATGGAAACAACCCAAATGCCCTTCAACTGAGGAATGGATTAAAAAGCTGTGGGACTTTTTTAAATATACAATGGAGTGCTACTTTTTCACAAAGACAAATACGGTCCATCAACTGACCGCTACAAAAATGATCAAGGATTTAAGGAAATCAAAGTTTAAAGAGATAAAGCATGACAGCAATGTATTAACAATCAATATCAATAATAACAGAGAAACTGTGGACTCTGTTAAATACAATAAATGAAATTTTAAATTTCACTTGGAAGTCTCAGCAGTAGTTTTGAGTAGGCACAATAAAAGATTCATGAACTTAAGGATACGTCAGTACAGAATTCCCAATCTGAGGAGAGGAAGGGAGAAAAGGGAAAAAAGTATGGAACGTCAGAAACCTATGGAAAATAATCAGATGTGCCATTGCAGACTTGAAGGAAGTTCCAGGATGACATGAGAAAAAGTGCTACAAGAGAAATATTTGAAGTAGTAATAGCCAAAAACTCCTGATTTTGATTTTTAATACTTTTTATACTTGCAAAAATTTCGATGAATTTCATGAAGAAAAATCAAGGTCCACAACTACATATATCACAGTCAAACTGTTAAACATAAAGAAAATGAAATTAACCTTGAAACTAGGAAAAGATAAGAAACTAATCATATTCAAGGAATTTGTAACAGATTATGATCTAGCTCCTTAGAAATTATGCATAGAATATAGAATGGTGAACTATCTTTGAATACACAGTCTAAAACGCACGTGGAACATTCTTCAGGATAGATGTTATATTACACCATACAGTTTGCCTCAGTAAATTTAAAATGAGTGAAATCATACTAAATATGTTCAATAACCAAAATGAAATAGCAATAGCAACAGAATGAAGATTGAGAAAGTCACAAGATATATGAAAATTACACAATATTCAAAATAGTTATTCTATTCAAAATAGTTATTCAAAATAGTTATTCCTCTATATCAAAGAAAATTTCAAAAGAAATTCAAAAGTATTTTTAAAAAGAATAAAAATTAAAAAGCAACATAAATAAATTTATAGTGTAAGGCAAAGGTAGGATCCAGCTGGAATTCTGTATCTAAAAAACCCCATGTTAAAAAACAAGTTGTCAAACCTATTAAGCTAAGCATCTACTTTAAAATACTAGCAAAAGAAGATAAAAGTAAAACCAAAGCAAGCATAAGGAAGGAATCATGAAGATTTGAGAAAAAAAAAGAAAATAGCAAAGTAACTAAAAAAATTAAACTTCTAACTAGATTGATGAAGAAAAAACTGTAGGGTTCAAATTACTAAAACCAGTAATAAAATAGGAGCTGTCTCTACTTATTTCATACACATAAAAGTCATTATAAGAACATAAAAATGTTGTTCCAAAAACTGATCTATATGAAATGGAAAGAAACCATAGAAGATTATAAACTACCAAAGTGATTATGCCAGAAGTAGGAAGCCTAGACAAACTTCTAAAAAACAGACTAGATATTTGTTAATGAAAAACAAATGGAAAAGCAACCAATATTTACCTTATATTTTTTTCTACTGAATTATATTTCACAGAATGTTTCTAAAAATAAAAACTGGAACATGGAGGCTAGTATTGCCCAGATCTAACCCTTCACCCAAAAAAGTATTGCAAAAGTACAAATAAACCTGCATTATAAATAGGCATGTAAAATTGCTCAAGAAATACTATGCAGTGGAATTTAGCAAGTAAGCAAAAAAGATTATGCATCATAACCAAGTAGAATGCAATCAAATAATTAATCAATATATATAATATATTGATTATATATAATATATTGATATGTAATATATAATCAAAATAATAATATAATAACAATATCTAACAATCAAATATTAATCAATATAATAAATCTTATTAGTTAAATAAAGGGCAAATACATAATCATCTCAGAATAGACAGAAAAGAGATTGGACAAAATGCAACATTCTATAATGATAAAATGTCTCAAAAAACTGGAAACACAAAAAGTTTTTAAACTAATAAGCATTGATGAAAAAACTCTACTCAGCACCATTTGCAATGACAAAAACTTGAAGACTTTACCATAACATCAGGAATAAATTCAGGAAAAAAAGCAATCCTCTCATCATTTCTATATATTATCGCCACAGCAGTTCTTTCTAGAGCAACTATACAAGAGAGAATTATGTATCCTGATTGAAAAAGAAGACTAAAACCATCTATGCTTTGGACAGCATATTTTTTCTAGATACTCTTTAGGAATCTACAAAGGTACTATTAAAACTGATGAAAAACTTCAATAAGTTTTCAGAATACAAGAGCGAATACAAAAATATATTTCTGTAAAATAAAAGTCTTGAAATTAAGAGAATAGTTGATAACCATTTACAAAGTCCTAGACAAACAAATTTAAAAACTCAGTTGTAAATATAATGAAAGAAATGGAATTTGAATATGAAAGTTACAAACTATTGTTGGTGGAAATTAAGAGACTTAAGATGGGGGATAAAAAGCATCACAGAGTCAAGAACTGGATGACTTGACATTGTTGGCAGGTTTTTCCTGGAAAGCTCCTCCCTTTGGCTCTGAACAGCGTTCCTCTGTGCTTTTCTTGCAAAACCACAGCTCCCCACCCCCACCCCCGCTGGTGCAAAAGCTCCTTCAGTCAGCCGTCAAAACGTTATTCCGCTTGCCTCTTTAACTCCGCCCCTGTCGAATTCCAAATAAAGTCCCTGATTCTTTCCCAGAGCTTCCAGAGGGTGCCTCCTCTCTTCCGCAGCCCTCCCATTGCCTCAATGAAGCTCTTTTCTCTTCTGCTCTCTCCCCCACCCTTTCACTCTCGTGCCACCGAAGATCAAGCAATTGTTAAGGTGCCAGGACGTACTAAATTCATCTACAGGTTCAAACCAGTTTCTATCGGAATTTTAGATTCCATTTTGCACCAATTAACAAGCTGATTGTGACAAGCGCAAGGTCCTCTGTGCAAATAAAAAAAATTTAAAAGACTGATTTTTAAAGGCATATGTCTCGGTCACTTTTCTTTATTTGCTGGGACATAACCACCCAACACCCAAAATGAAAGAAGGAAAGGTTTATTTAGCTCACTGCTTGTGGAGCTTTCAGTCCATAATCAACTGGTTCCAAGGCAGGGTGGCATGGCACAGGGGCAGCACTTCAAGGCAGCAGCCAAAGCAAAAGTGGACCCAAGCCTCTTCTACCCCCTTATATTGTAAATAGCATACCCACACCCAGGGCAAGTGTAACACTCAGGAAATCGCTGTTCCCTCCTCATGCACAGAATGAGGATATTTACAAAGTAAGAACTTTGGCTCCCTGCTGAGTTAAACTTCTAAACGTCTCAAGCTGACACATTATATTAATCATAACAATCCACTCTTTGTCAACTTGGCAACCAGACATATTTCTTTAAATCAGTCTCCAGATACCAACGTATGGTTATTCTTAACATTTTTAAATTTAGCAATCCTTAAGAACCAGCATTAAGTCTATCAGCATTGTATCACATTAGAAGCATAACATTTTGTTCTTGGACCACCAAAGATTCATGCACATCTCTTTATGCAAACGGCATTTAGTCCATCTGCAAGAGTTGCCAAAGTCCTAACAGTATCAGCATTGCTGAAAAGCTCAAGTCCAAATGGTCCACTGAGATATAAGTCTAATCTTAGCTGCAAGTCCCTGTGCAAATGAAAACAAAGTTAAACACTTCCAACATACAGTGCACAAGATAAACATTCCCATTCCAAAATGTACAAATAGAAGGATACAAAGGAATGGGACCGAAGGAAGTCCAAAACCCAGCAGGCAAACATTAAGTCCTGGAGTTCCATGCTCAGCATCTGAAGCCATCTGGTTGTGAGCTCCAAAGGGTTTGTGTGGTTTCCCCAGAACACTTCTGGTGGTTTTAGCTCCCATGGCTTCTTGGGCTGACTTTGCTCTCTTTGCAGGTTTCCTTAGACAATCCATGCTCCTGGCTTTTCCAAACTTCTAGGTTCTCCACTGAACCTTTGGCTTCACACTCACAGTTTTACACACTGTCCTTTCCAGAGGCACACAGCATGGCCTCCCAGACCTTCTGAAATTGGGGAAGAAGCCTTTTTAACCTCAGAACTCATACATTCTTCATATGCCTGAAACCAATACCATGTGGATACTTCCAAGGTCTGCTGCCAGCTGGAGCAATAGCCAGGCTTTCCTCTCTCCTGGCTGTAGGTGTCAACTTCCTGGATTGCTGGGCACTCTGAACCTGATTCTGAGGAACAGATTATCTGTGTCACCACCATTTTGGAGCATGGTGCTTTGCAACTTTCTCCTCTAAGCAAAGTCTTTCACTTTTGCAGCTTTAAGTTTGCAAGAGTTTTAAGACCTGCTGTCTCTTCCAGTGATGTCCACAGGCTATCTTTTTTTATTCTTCTGTTCCTTCTCAGCAATCCAAATCTCAGCTTTATCTTTATAGTCACAGCTTTTTGGTCAATCTCATAATGTTTAAGTTATCCTCCTGGGCTCTTTGCTCTTGATTTTCAACATAAATCTGGCTAAAAGCCTCCAACAAGAGCCATGCCATAGTCTCAATATTCAACTGCCTTGAAATTTCTTCTGCCAGACTAATAAGTGCTCTTCCATTAATCTTAGTCTCAGGCAAGTGCTCTTCCGTCAGTCTTACTCTCTGTACATGAGCAAAATGCAGACAAACTTTCTGCTAAGCCAAAACACACATCATCTGGACTCCAGCAACCAATGCAGTCCTTCTTCCCAGCAGAAACCTCCCGAGCCTGATCTTTATCAGCAGACTTTCTATCAGACTTCTGGTCTCCTGAGCTTTGACCAGAATCTCCCATGAAGAACACCTTAAGGCATTCCAGATCTATACATTCAGATGATATTTATGAACCTTCCAATACTCTTCCCACAAGCCATTTCCAAAGGCTCTTGAACCATATGGTCAGGTACAATCACAAAAATGACCCCACTCTTGGTACCAAATTCTGTCTTGGTTACTTTTCTCTTTGCTGGGACAAAACCACCTGACACTCAAAATGAAGGAAGGAAAGGTTTACTTAGCTCACTGTTGGTGGAGGTTTCAGTCCATAATTGGCTGGCTCCAAGGCAGGGTGGCATGGCACTGGGAAAATAAGGCAGCAGCTAGAGCAAAAGAGGTCTAAGCCTCTTTTCCTTCCCTATATTGTACATAGGCCACCACCTTCCCAGGGTGGGTGTAGCACTCACAAAATCTCTGTGGTCTCCTCTTGCAAAGGATGAGGATATTCACAAAGTAAGAACTCTGGCTCCCTGCTGAGTCTCTCAGCTGAACTTCTAAACTTTTCAAGTTGACACAATGTATTAACCATAACAGAATATTAGAATGTATGGGACACAGAATAAGCAAAACAATTCTTGAAAAGCACTAAAGTTTGAGAAACCTATTTTCTATTGCCAAACATGACAGTACTTGTGCACAGGCACTATAAAATACTGGCATAAGCTTTGTTATGGATTAAAAAACTGGTGGTCAACTTAATGCCAGTTGGATTATATCAGCAGGGTGCTGAGCATAGATGTTCCACCAGAGGAAAGTTGCCAGAATAAATAGAGACATGGAGGAGAGTGGTGATGCGTTAATGCGTTGAGGCGCATTGTGGCATTGAGGTATTGTGGTTCTCCTGCATGTTGCTGTTTGAGCCATTGGTTCTTCTGGAAAAGCTCTAGTCCTCACATCGAGCATTGATTCCTGGCTCTGGAGGGGAAGATGTGTGCTGCTTGGTCTCCAGGATGAACTTGTCATGCTGGCTTCCTGGCATGTGCTTATTATTGGAGGAGCTCAGAGCCTCCTTGTCTCTGAGGATGGCTGTGGTACTTTTCAAGACAGCCCTGGTCTTTGCTGTGAGTGTGACTTCTTGGCTCCAGCATACAACCCTCAACCTATCAGCACAGCTCCTTCACCCCAATGGCATAGACTTTGTGGCTTCCACCGCTGACCTTTGGGCCTTCCCAGCACAGATCCATAAAAGAGACTGGCGTGAGTCCTTCTCTTGGGCTCCAAACCTCCAGTTGGACTCGTGGGAGGCATTGTCGTGAGCTCTGCATCTTCATCTGGACTCATGTGGGACATTGCTGTAGGATTCAGGCCCTTGGCTAAATATTCTATGTCATTAGTGTTGTGGATAGTTTTCCTGCATTTTTCTTGTGTTAACTATGGGTGACCATCATAAAAACAGTATTATAAACTCCATGTCCTGATTCTAACTGTTTTCTGACAATCCCTGACTACAACAAGCATAGATGTATAAATCAATGGACCAGAAATGAAAATAAATAAATCATTGCCCCAACTTCTGATTGACTTGTTTTCAACAATGGTTTTAAAACAATTGTATTTGAGAAAGAATATTGCTTTAACACAGGGTGTTGACTCAAATGCTTATCCACATGTAAAAAATAAAGTCAGAAACCAACCTCACATTTGTAGTATTCAGCATTCTCCAAGTGTCCTTGGACAGAGTCAGTTCTCCCTCCAATATAGCTTGTTGTCCTAAAGAGTACCGGTAGAATGAGCTAGGAAGACATTTTGTCATTAAGGTGTGTTGGTTAGAATTATGGTGTGTCAGCTGGAACAGGTCAGACTATGTTCCTGTATTCCTAGAAACAGTATATTCTTGCAGGTTTAGTGTACCCATGCATCCCTGGTGTATAAAACCCATGGTGAATTGTTTCCTGGGTCCCTCAGATGTGGGGGAAGTGAGAACAGGCAGATGAGAAAGACATTCCATCCTACTCTAGCAGCTTTCCTGAGCCTCAGGAGGTGACTAGAAATTATCTGAGGCCTCTTTTGCACCTCAGTGCTTACCTGTCATAAACCCAGTTCACAGAACTTGTGTGTGTCTAGGGCATAGGAATTGTCTCACCACACTGAAACAAACTGACAGCTGTGCACAGCACATCTGCTTCAAGTTCAGCAAAAATTAATTCCAAGTATATCAGAGATCCAAATGATAAGGGCAACTTTGTTAAATATTTAGAAGTAAATCATCATAATTTTGGGTTAGGTTAGTGAAGGCCAACCTATGACATGTGTGCCCCTGTGGACATGCAGATTTCTTTCTGTTGGCATACAAGCAAAGTGTATGAGTTGTTTATTTCGAAACTAAAACTTCAGTTGAGGTCTGATTGCAATGTTAGCACTTTGTGATAAGTGGGTTTGGCATTGCAATTTGCACACTGTTTCTAAAAGGTTAATCATCACTAGATTATGCAATGATTCCTATTTAAGATTCTAAACATGGTTTGCAGCTGCCATGAATTGCGGCCCCACCATGCCATGCTGTCTTGGAGCCAACTGAGTATGGACTGAAACCTCCAAAAACTGGTGAGACTCAAATGGCCAACCAGTGAGCAAAAAAATACAAAGTCTCCTGGGAAAAACAACTCATTTGCAGAATAAAACACCCTGGAGAGACCCAGACAGAGGAAGATGGATCCTTTGACACAGGAAGAAATTAAAACATAGAAAAGCTCATCAAATATGTTGAGACTACAACTGGAAGAGCTAAAAATTATGGGACACAGCATTTTTGAGGCAACCCGCCAAGTTTGCACCAGCCTGAATTTGCATCAGCTTGATTCCGCGCAGGCTGGCAGAGCTACCCAAACTTGTTCCCGCCGCCACTCACAGGAAGCACAGCAGTGCTGAAGTATAGGGTTGGTGAGCCCAACGGAGAACAGAGCCGGCAAAGGGACCTTCATTAATCCATGGTCAGTGCTGGGAATGAGACTCCACTCACAGGAAGGATGCGACCAAATGGGCGACATGTTGGAATCAGGCAAAAGGAGCCTGAAATGGGAGTGACAGTGACTTCAGTTGGTGGCTCCCTCCCCAGAGCAGATTCGTGGGATTTGCTTGGACTGGGCCACGCCCCTGGCAGGGACCCAATGAGCCATCCCAAATCGATTCTCTGTGCCTAGCATGCACTAACTGGGTGAAGGCAGCTGAAGTTTGGCTGGCCCGGTGGGGAAGGGGAGGCAAATACAGCCGCTGCTTACACCTCAGTGACAAGAGCAGTCAGGTGAGGGTGGAGGTCCCTTGCTAGCATGCTTTGGAGGAAATGTGGCCAACAGGGAAGGGGGCTGGGACCTGCACTGTAACCCATGTGGAGGAAGCTAGGGCCATGACAGGAGAGCGAGGCAGGAGGAGGACCCCAGCCCAGAACTCTGAGATCCCTGATCCAGCAGAGGGAAAAAAAAAAGAGAGACTGAGAGAGGCAAACAGGCAACATCAGACATGGCTTCAATGCACATTAAGAGATATCATTAGGACCTTGTAGATGAGCTCACAACTGAAATATTAAATCAGGTAAAGCAAGATATGAGTAGAGTAATAAAAGAAATGCTCTCAAGAAAAATCTCTCAGGAAGATACAGATGAAAGAAGGGAGGAACACATAAAAAAGGAGAGAAATATTCAATAAAGAATATAAAGAAAATATAGAATACATGAAGCAGATTCAAAGAGACTACCAGGATATTAAAAACTCCATTGAAAGCTGGCAAAACTCCTTAAAAGAAACTAAGGATAGACTATCAAAACTTGAAGACAAGTTTGCAATGTGTGATCATGAAAAGAAAGATCTCTTAAAAATAACAAGGAAACAGGCAGTAACAATACTAAGGCTAGAAGATGACAAGAGAATATACAATTTAAAAATAAGAAATGTGAATGAAGAAGCAGAAATACATACAGGCAAATTACAAAGGCTATTCATGGAAATAATTAAGGAAAACTTCCCAAGCATGGGAAAAGAAAAGGATATTTGGTTATGTGAGGCATATAGAACTCCAGCCACCTACAACCCAAACAGAGCTACACCCAGACATATAATAATCAAGATACCAGAAATTCAATATAAAAACAGAATATTAAAAGCCATCAGAAAAAAGAAACAGATTACGTATAAAGGTAAGCCCATCAGAATCATGGCTGACTTCTCAACATAGACCATCAGATCAAGAAGAGCTTGGAGCAAAGTATTCCAAGCCCTGAAAGAAAATAACCTCCAGCCCAGACTGATATATCCTGCAAAACTGTCACTAGAAATTAATGGAGAAACAAGATGCTTCCATGACAAAGAGGAACTGGGGTAGTTTGTGACCACCAATCCAACCCTACAGAGAATATTGAAGGACATTCTAGAGAGAGAGAAAAACAATACCAGGATTTTAGGAACATTGGCAGAAAGGCCTCAATGAGTGGGACAGGCAGTAGAATGAAGGAGAAAACTAGACAAACAGGCAGAAAACAGCATAGCAGAAATGAGGCAGAGAAGGATGGCTAGAATCTCTAACATAGATGGCTTTGATACACTATATTGTTGATAGTGCACCAGGATTTAAAACCCACATTACTCACACTACTCTGCTTAGATGTATTATATTCTCTTCCAGTCACTCAACCTGTACTAGATTTGAAGGCACAGACAGTAATCCCAAAAATAACAGAAGATAGTATGGTAATCATCCTTAATTTCCTATTAACTTAATCTAAAGCTCTATAAATCCTACACTGTTTTGCCATGACTGATCGTAATTGAATCTGGTGTGTTAGATTGCTGTTTTGTATTGATAGATTTTATTCAAAGCTGTTATGTTGATAGTATCATGTCTGAAAATATAGGCAACTGCACTAAAAATGACAAGATTCACTAGAATATCCACTCTGGTTTGATTATTACCTGCCTTCGAAGTTTTATACTGTCTACAATGTTTTATTCTTACTAATATTGTTATGTACTGCTATATTCAATTATACTGCTATATTCAATTATGCCTGATGATATAGACAATTCTATTGAAGATCATAAGAAACAACACAGTAATCATGGTAGATCACCTTGTACTGTGGTTTTATATGACTTTTTGGTTTCATGTTTTTAAAGGAATTTGTTTTGTTTTGTCTTGTTATGTTTTGTTTTTACCTCTAATTCAGAAAGGATAGAAATACCTGTAGAGACTCATGCATGTGTAGCTGTTTACACTCTCACTGTTTGAATACCTACTTTGTATGCTTTAATTTTGTAACTTTAACAACTATTTCTAAGAGGACAATATGTAATTTATCAACTAGTGATTTCTTATTGTTTATATATTTTTTGAAATTCTGTATTATCTCTACCCTTTACATGCTTTTGTTTCTCTTTAAATAAAAAAAGATTCTAAACATGCATACACAAAAAAATTAGGTAAATTACACTGCAATAAAATGAAAAACCTTTGTACTTCAGAGAATACCATGAAAAAGCAGAAAAGATACAGAATAGGAAAAAGTACTTGGAGACCATACATCTGATTAATGATGAGTATCAAGGATTTATTAAAAGAACTCATCAATAAAAAGTCAGTATCCCAATTAAAAGCTGGAGAAAGAGTTTAATAGGCATTTATCCATTGGTTGGTGCCACCCACATTCACAATGGGACTTCTCCCTTCGCTTTGCTACTAACATGTCATCCACCCACAGAAACATTCCAAAAAGTGCTCCACTAATCCACTAGGTGTTTCTTAGGGTGTTCAAGTTGACTATCACAATTAACCATCACATTTGACAGCACAGAAACATGCATGTAACTGTTCAAAGAAACATTAATCATAAGTCTAAAAAGTGGGAAATAATCATCCATTGAATAACAAATATATAAGCCATTTGATATATAGCCATGGAATGGAATGTTATTCACAAAGGAGTGGATTATTGATACATACTATAACATGAGTGAATTTAACAATTACAAAATGTCACATTGTATGACTCCATTAATATGAGATTTTCAGTAAAGGTTAATTTATAAATACAGAGATAGATTAGTGGTTTCCAGGGGCCAGGTTCAGGTGGATAAGGGTAGCAACTGCTACAGGGTACAGAGTTTCTGGACTCATAAAAATGTTCTAAAATTAGATAATGCTGATAGTTTCCTAACTATAATAAGAACTAATGAATTATAAAGAATTGAAAACATCAAGCTTCCCAAATTCAAAGACCCTCTCCAAAAATGAGATCTGAGATGAACACACAGTTCTCAGAGGCAGATATACAAACAGCAAATAAATACATGAAGAAATGTTCACCATCACTGGTCATTTGAGAAACGCAAATTAAAACAACATTGAGATTTCACCTCACTCCAGTAAAAATAGCTGCCATCAAGAAATCAGCTGATAACAAATGTTGGCGAGGCTGCGGGGGAAAAAAGAACACTGCTCCCCTGTTGGTGGGAATATCAACTGGAGCAACCATTATGGAAATCCATATGGAGAATTCTCAGAAGACTAGGACTGGAAGCTCCATTCAATCCAGATATTCCCCTCCTGGGTATTTTCCCAGAAGAACTGAGAAGTTCACAAAACAGTGATATATGTGCACCCATGTTCATAGCAGCACAATTGGTAATAGCTAAATGTT
>PVLA01013974.1:0-33415 GCA_004027455.1 Hydrochoerus hydrochaeris
ACCGGAAGGCAGAAAGGGGGGAAGGGGCGGTAAGACGGGCACAAGTGAGTCACATGGCTGGTGAAGTCCGTGTGCATCATTTTACTGTGACACAAGGATGTTCTCCATATTCTTCAGATCTAAAGCTTGGTGTTACAAAAACTAGTAGATGACTTACCTGAGGATTGATTTTTTGAAGAGGAGGGGTCTTCATGGATTGCAATCCCCAGTTATTAATTTTGCATAAGAGCAAATGAGTGACAGTAGCATTATAGTAAACTGAGTAGCATCCAATGCCTTGAATAAAACTGTGTGCCAGGTAAGATTGAGCCTAACACCTTAAGTGGCTATAGTTGTCCCTTGCCAGCCTTAAATGTCATTTACTCCTCTCTCCAGTGCCATTAGATGGCTTATTGATGCCCATTTTCATAGGAAGTAATTTGGCAACATGAATTCAAACTGGTGAAATTTATTTAAGAGTATATGATGACTAGTAGACAGAGTCATGATTTGAAAAAAGGTAGTTTCAAACCAAAATACTGCTAATGAACTAGATATCATTCTAATTTTACTTAACTTAGCTTCAGGCATTATTTCTTTTACAGCAAGGATTATGCAAGAGGTTGCCTAGAAGAGAGACACACAAGTAAATCCCCAGTAGGCACAGTTCATTGCATGAAGCATTGGAGTCATATGAAACCAACAAAGTAGGACAAAAAGAACATACAGCATTGGATATGAAAAATAAGGGTCTTGGAAGGGGTGCATGTACAGTACTATGTAACTTTACTATCTGATATCTTGAAACACTGATTTTAGCTTAACTTTTCTGAGTGTAATTTTATGTATCAGTTAAATAAATGTTGCTGGGCACTTTGGGGCTTAGCTCCAAATATTCTGATGAGAATTAAATGAGACAGCACCTGAGAAGAGCAGAATGGGTGTGCTCATCACAACCCTGACGATGGCCGGCTGTAGCATTACTCTCAGGATGCTGTGCTGGGCTCTGTGTGGGTGGAAGGAGGTGGGTCCCAGCACACATAGCTCAGGTAGGAGTGAGGGTGTCATCTGGTAATTTTACTCTTGATTGAAGTTGTTTTTCACACACTATTCCTCTCAAATCTTTGGCTGTCTTCAGTGTGTCTGTCTCTTCTCTGTTTCCCAGAGGAGTGATTGTGTCAGTCACTGTGCTTAGGGTCCAGGGCTCTCAGAGTCCTCTTGTTGCAAGTTCTTCCTTACATCCTTCATTTCACACGTGTCAGTTGTGTCAAGAATCCCCTGTGTCCTAGACTCACCTTGCTGCTGCTGTTGTCAGCAGTCAGCTGCATCACACATGCAAAGGGCTCAGATTCATGGTCTGGGAGCTTGCCCTCAGCCTGTGGATTTCTCAACCTGTCCCTGAGAAGCACTGTTGTCCATCATTTCTCCTGACTCCTCCCAGGCTACCACACCCTGGACTCCACATTTTTGGGTTTGCCAATGTGTCACTCACTAAATAATCTGGCTACAGTGGCTTTTTTGTTTTTAATTTGCTATGTTCCCTGGTGACAACTACTCTCATTGCCACCATGTGAATACACCAGGATAATCTCATCATCCCCACAACCTCAACTTAGTCATTGTGTGCAGTGCTTTACTTCTCATCTAATGCAATATAATTCATGGAGCAGAATATGGACATCTTCTGGGCCATGGCTAAGGTTGCTATTTAGCCTCCGAGTATGAAGCACAGTAGGAAAATTATCTCCAATATGAGATTTCTTGTGCCTGTGACATGTTCATAGATTACATAGTTGACTTCTTAACATGTGTGTGTATCCAAAGAGGTATAGAGAAAAAATGCAATTTTCCAAGATCAAAAATCCTAAGGGAGTTTATTTCCTTAACTATGTTTTCTTTAGTGAGAACTAGGTTAAATTCAGTGCTTGTGAGCTGGTTTGTCCCATAGACAGTGAGAGAAATAATGGACAGAAAGATAGAAAGGTATCTAAGAATAGAGGGGATATCATTTTCACATAAATATATGCATCTCATTCAATATGAAGAGAAAGGAGGATCGGGGAATTATATTCATTTCTTATATTTTATTTTATTTTATTTTATTTTTTGGTACCAGGGATCAAACTCACGACCTCACGCTTGCCAGGCAGGCACTTAATCCACTGAGCTAAATCCCCAGCCCTCATTTCTTATATTTTATACCTGCAATAGTTCAATCAAGATTCAGAACCATGTCTAGCTTATTCTCATATCTGTCACTGTAATGCTAGATTTTCTAGATGAGCAAGTAATGAAAAATGAGTTTGTGAGGAAATTGGGAAAATGAAGTAATGATCATAGTAGATTCATAGTAATTGTTCTAGAGTCAGGTGGAATCTTTTATTGTCACACTGTTTTTGCAAGCTACCCCTTCAATAAGTCATGTATAATGAAAAGGATGAAATGCATCTCCCCAATCAGGTCATCATCTATATGAGATTTTTGTCATTTTCTTAAGGAAATCAAAAATGAAAGTTCATAAACACAGTAACACTGTGCTCTCTGCTGGTTAAAATGTTTTTGCATTTGAATGCTGGATGCATTGCAATGCAAGTAGCTTTGAAGATGGAACCCAGGGCATCACAATACTAGGCAATCATTCTACCTCTGATGGACATCACTCAGTCAAAGATACCTAAGTTTCCTAAAGTGGAATTGGGATGGAACCCAGGGCCTTGCACATACTAGGAAGATTTTCCGCCACTGAATTGTGTCCCCAGAATCTCTAAATCAGTATTTTAGAAATGGCATTAAAGGAAACACAGAGTGGGTAAAGAAATAAAGTCACACTGCAGACACCCCACCATTTCTAGTTCACTTATGTTTTTAAATTAAAAGTGTTTATTGTATAGAGAAGCTTACCTTGATTTTAGAAAAGAGGGGAAGGCAATCCTGAATAGTGCATCAGAAATCAGAAATTTGTTTTTGGGAAGATGTGCAAATGATACTAGAGAAATTTTCTCTCACATCTTTCTGAATAAGATTTTCCATCTTCTTTGACCTTTGTAGAGATGGAAAAAGAATTATTAGAGAAGTAGGACACAAGTTTAGGTCTTGCAAGTGTATGGATTTTTCCATACACTTGGAAATTATTTATTTTCTGCAGAGCTTAGTCTCATTTGTGGAACAGAAATGGCATAATTAATGCTCCCAAAACTATGCATGTGAAGAGAATTTGAGATGTGTCCACAGAGACTTTACTAAGTCCTATGTATTCAGCATGAAACAAGAATCCTTGAAAAGCTCAGCCTGGAGAAAATAGTCTGTGGAGATGCTACAAATGTTAGCATTCTCTTGGGTAAATTGTGGCCAAAGGGGTCTGATTCAAGTTTTATCACTTTAAAACAGTGTCATGTGGCACCATGATCTGATGTTAGAGCTTAGCCCACGGGACTCAGGAGAAAACTGTGTAAACTTGGACCTCTCTGGAGTGCTGACTCCCTTTGAAGGCAAGCACTTACCTAATGGAGAAGCAATTAAAATGCATGCAGGAATACATTTTTTATGTTGAATGACACATACATGCATTTGTATTTACTATTTTGTCCCCCTATTTTGTTGTATTACCATCACATAAACAATATGTTTAATTTTATTTACATTTAATATTCTATTGATATTTATAATATATTCCACATATTTACATTTTCTATCATGCTTTTAGTGATTTCACTTTTTTCTTTTCTACCTTCTTTATTATTCTATTAAAAATTTACAAAATTTTAAATTATTATTTGAAATCCATAGGTTATTAAAAATTAAGACATTGATAAATAAAATTTGTATTTTTTTCTTGTGTTTACTGTAGCTGAGAGGTATAACTCAGGAGACAGTGGGGTGGATTTTAGCATTTAATATCAATAAGCCAGCTGAACACGTGATTGATGGCTACAGGCAGAGGCTTCCTCCCTACCCCAGTATCCACCTTAGCACACACTGTGAGTGCTACATCTGTACACTCTTGGCTTGCTCTGTCCTCATACTGGCATGTAGATATTAAGAATGGACGAAGAAAGAGCTCACATGTCTGAGACCGAGAGCTTAGATTTTTCTGTGAGACTGTGCTCAGTTTATGTGTGGGATTTCTCATTTATCTAGTGTCAGTACCAGTAAAAACCAAAAAGAAGTAAACTGAAAAGTACTGAATTCCTTACAGTTAAAGGATTATAAATTAAATGCTCGTTTTATATTATCCCAGCACATTCTGGAGCATGGAACTCGGTTTTCATAGATGTTATGGTTGATACATTGCATCCACTTGAAAACTTTAGAAGTTTAGGGAGAGGGATCCAAGATGGCTGATTGATAGGTAGCATGATACAGAGCCTCTCTGAAAAAACAACTCAGATGCTATAATCTAACACCAAGGAGAAGACCAAACAAAAGGAGAGGAATTCTCATGACCCAGGAAGAGACTGAGGAAAAAGAAAAAGAGAAAGAAAAAAAAAAAAAGAAGCATGGATGGAGGGCTGGAGCTGGAGCATGCTGCAGTTGCTGTACTGGGCATGTCTTAGAGTTGGGTGACTCACCATCGAGCTGAGGTTGCAGCCCTGCCAAGAGCAGGGGTTGGTGAGCTCAAGACCCTTGGCAGGAGGAGGCGCTGCAACAGGGAGCAGAAACGACGAGTTGAACTGTGCAGACATTGGTGAGTCATGGGGACTGGATTCCCCAGAGTGGGATGAATGGATAGACAACATTTTGGAGTTGGGCAGGACAGGCTTGAATCAACAACCGAGTTGGCATCAGTTGGTGGCTCCTGGCCCAAAGCAGATTGGTGGGATCTGCTTGAGCTGGGCCATACCCCAGGTCTGGACCCAAAAGCTAGGGATGAGGCTGTCCTGAACCTGTGACATCCGCATGGAACACACAAATGTGTGAAGCACTCACTGGTTGACTGACTGAGGGGGAGGGGCTGGCCCACATTGCAGATCAGCAGCAGGCTGGGGAGGGGGGCACTTCCCTAGCCAGTGCACTGCAGAAAAACTGCAAGCAATATGAAAGGCCCAGAGACCACCACCACTCACCTGTCTAAAAGAAACAAGAAATATGACAAGACAGAGAAACAGCAAAAGGCCTTCAACTGCCGAACCAGGGAAAGTGATCCAGAGGAGACAAATGCAGAGGAGGTTGGGGGCAGCAAACATGCAATATCAGACACAGCCTCATTGGAAATAAAGAAATACTTCTGTAACCTCATCAACGAATTTAAATCTGAAATTCTAACTCAGGTGAAGCAAGATATAAGAAGATTAATAAGAGAAATGCTGGGCACTTCTCAAGAAGACACAAATGGAAGAATGGAGGAACCCAGAGAAAGGAGAGAAGTCTTTGATGAAGAATATAAACAAAATCTAGAATACATGAAACAGATCCAAAGAGAATATCAGGAAATTAGAAACTCCTTTGAAAGCTGGCAAAACTCCTTAACAGAAACTAAAGACAGACTTTCAAATCTTGAAGATAGATTGCAATACATGATTACAAAAGGATGGATCTCTTAAAAATAACAAGGAACCAGGAAGTAATGATACAAAGACTAAAAGACGACAAGAGGATTTATAGCCTAAGAATAAAAAATGTGAACGAAGATGCAGGGACAGATACAAATGAAATAAAAAGGCTATTCACAGAAATAATTAAGGAAACTTCCCAAACATAGGAAACGGAAGTGATGTCCAGATATATGAGGCATACAGAACTCCAGCCAGCTACTACCAAAACAGATCTACACCCAGACATATAATAATCAGGATTCCTGAAACCCATCATAAGAACACAATATTAAAAGTGGTCAGAGAAAAGAAACAGATTACTTATAAAGGAAAACTCGTCAAAATCACAGCGGACTTCTCAATTCAAACCATCAAATCAAGAAGAGCTTGGAGGAAAATATCCCAAGCTCTAAAAGAAAATAACCTCAAACTCAGATGATGTACCCTGCAAAACTGTCTCTCAAAACTAATGGAGAGACAAGATATTTCCATGACAAAGAAGAATTGGGGGAGTTTGTGACCACCAATCCAACCCGGCAAAGAATACTGAAGGACATTCTAGAAAGAGAGAAGAAAATCACCAGGATTCTAGGAACCATGGCAGAAAGGCCTCAATGAAAGGGGCAGGCAGTGGAATGAAGGAGAAAAGTGAACAACAATGACAGAAAAATAGCATAACAGAGATGAAGCAGAGAAGATTGGCTATATCACTGTTTTGTCTTGACTGATTTTATTTGAATCTGGTATGCCTGAGAGTATCAAGTCTGAGAGTAGAGACAACTACTCTGAAGATGACAAGATACAATAGGATACCCATTCTGGTTTGATTATTAACTGCCTTTGAAGTCCTGTAATGTCTCCAACGTTTGGTTTTTTTAATAGTGCTATGTAATGCTAAGTTTAATTATACTACACCTGACAATATAGACAATTCTATTGAAAATAACAACAGGCATCATAGTAACTACTGTAGATCACCTAGTATTGTGGTTTTATATGTCCTTTTCGTGTTTCTCTAGGAATTTGTATTGTTGACTTGTTTTGATTTGTTTCTCCCTCTAATACAGAAAGGCTAGGTATACATGTAGAGACTTATACATGTGTAGAACTTCTAAACAGTTTACAAGAATGGATTATAGTTATTGTAAAGAAAAAAAGGGAGGAAAAGAAAGTATTCTAAAGGATATAATTGCATGTATGTTTGAGTGTGTGGGATTGATCACCATATTACTAAGTTTTTGTTGGATAGATGAACAGAACTGGTTGCAGTCTCACTGTTTAAATGTCCACTTTGCAGACTCTACTTTTGTAACTTGAACAACTACTTCTAGGAGGAAAATATGTAATTAGCAACTAGTGATTTCTTACTGGTTATTATTTTTGTTTTGTTTTGAAATTTTGTATTATTTCTACCCTCTTTCTGTTTCATTTATTTTCCTTTAAATTAAAAAAATGAAAAAAAAAGTTTAGAAGTTTAACTGAGAGACTCAGCAGGGAGGCAGAGTTCTTACTTTGCACATATCTTCATCCTATGCAAAGGAAGGCAAGGAGATTTTGGGAGTGCCACACCTGCCCTGGCCTGTGTATATTACAAGCCAGGAGAAGAGGTTTGTTTTCTTGCTTTTGCTCTGGCTACTGCCTTGAAGTGTTGCCCCAGTGCTATGCCACCCTGCCTTGGAGCCAGCTGATTATGGACTGAAATCTCCACAAACAGTGAGCTAAATGAATCTTTCCTTCCATCATTTTGGTATTGGGTATTTAGTCTCAGCAACAAGAGAAAAGTAACTAAGACAATAGATACATTCCACCCACGAATAAAACCCTGTAATACCATCTTTCTCTTGTCTGACACAGTTTCTCATACATCATCAGGGTTTTCTGTTATAAACTAGCAACACTGAATACATTGACCTTGCATCCCTTCCTCTGGGTTTGCACCAGGGGAGCCAACCTCATACCACAGGTCTCCCCTCTGCACAGGTGGATCCTTTTCCATGCGTGTTACCACACAATTTATGCTGGATGGAAAGGCTGAGGAAGTCACTCCTGCTGCAGAGTAATAGGTTCAGAGGCAGGAAAAGGTGAAACATGATCCTTCCTTTCTTTCAGATTCCCAGTTAGATAAATTGTACCTCAGGCCACTAAGGAGCTCTTTTATTACCCTGCTATACAGTAAACCAACTTGGAATATTTGTGTATAACTGACAATGTCTGATTTTGCAATTTAATATGAATGGCATGTTACCTGGGTTTAGAAATCTTGGATTGATATTTATTTCCTTTTAGTCTGTCCATTTATTTTTTAGGAAGGTAACTGATGTCAGGTAATTAGAATTTGTTTTGTAAAATTTGTTCTTGTTCTTATTTTTCCATTCTTGCTATACAAGCCAGCACACATTCATCTCTTTAATACTGCCTTGGTTAGTTTTCTCTGTTGAGAAAAAATACCTGATGCCCAACATGAAGGAAGAAAAGGTTTATTTCTTACAGTTTTGGAGGTTTCAGTCCATACTCAGTTGGCTCCAAGGCAGGATGGCATGACTGAGAGTCCCAAAGGACAACAGATAAAGGGCAGAAAAAACACACCTTCTTTCAGCTCTTACATTGTATGGTGGCTCTGCCCCTGGTGGCGGAAGGGGGGGACGGGGGTCCACGGTACCTACATCACCAATCCCAGCTCTAGGCAACAAACCAAACACAAATGCTAAATTTAGCCATGTCCATGATTTCATGAAGCTTGTGTGGGAGCCACCTAGACACAAACCATAACAAATATTTATACTTATATTTTCTTTTTGTGCTTTCCTCTGTTTTTTCCACATGACCTTCTCAAGGTGTGTTACCTATCTCTTAAATTGTCTTTCATTTTTTCACATCTTTGTTTACTAATTTTTAAAAACATATTGAAGCACCATCTTACAAACATTAACTCTAAATTTTATGGAATGATTAATATGTATTTTAGTTTCATGGATTCTCATTGATTTCCTTTTTGTGTTTCATGTAAAGTGATTTTCATTAAAATATCACATTTATGTTTTATTAATTCCTAGCTCTTCAGTTAATTCTATTTGCTATCTTGACTCATGGAAAGATACCCCGAGAGCTGACTAAACATGATATCTGCATGTCTGCAAGGTTGATTCCAGAAGAGGTCAGCACGGAAACTGCGAGAGTAGTTATCACCCTCAGAGAAGGCAGCAGGAACCTAGCAATCCATGGAGGAAGAGGAAGTGTGATCATGTGCTCTGTGTTTAAGCAGGACATCTCTCTGCTCCTGTCCTAGGAATCAAAATTTGTGGGCCTCAACTCTCACACTTGGCCTGAAACTTACACCAGAGAGTCCTATGGTGGTGAGGGTTTTGGGTTGAACTGAAGCTGCACCAGCAGCTTAGGGGGCCACTTGCTTGCAGCTAGAAAATCATGGGAGTCCTCAGCCTCTGTAATTTCATGCCCTATCCCATCATAATAGATTTCCTCCAATGTATTTCCATTTATCCATTAGTTCCCTTACTCTGGAGAATCCTAACCACTATGCCACACTGTGAGAATTCAGCGTCAAGCTGATTAACTCTTCCATACATTGCTGGCGTGGAGCATGAAGGTTAATGTAGGGTGAAGAGACAGCTTTCTCATGGCACAGAGAGTGACCTCTGTGTAAGGTGACCGGAGAAGGGAGCTTTGACACAGTAGCACATAAGCAAAGACCTGAAGAGTAGTGAGATTGAGGCCACAAGATTATTTGATGTGATGAAACAACAGCGAGGAGTCAGTGAACATAAAATGGGTACAGAATGGGGTAGTGACTAAAGATAAAGTAACTCATCCTAAGTACTATGAAGGGCAGTAAAGCCAAAACATTTTCAGAAAAAAAAATGGAGAGCCTTTCCAAATCCTCTGTGAATTTATAAAGTGACATGAGACTTAATAGTCAGATTTGTATAAACCATAAAATGTTGCAGTTTTCCCCTACTTTTCTAGAATTGTATTCTTGGCATGTTACCCATGATCATGTTGGTTGCATAAAGTCACACAATCAAGGAGAAATATACACTTAAATCTGTATTTCTAAATCTATATATTAAAATGTGCTAGTACAAAGCAAAAACAGTGTGAAACTTTTATTGTTAAATTAGTGCTCCAGTAATATGAGTAACTCAGTGGATAAGCAATATTAGAGATGGATTAAATTACTAGTACCTCAATTAATTATTGAAAAGCTCTTTTCATCAAAGTTGATCCACTTTTCAATTATGTCTGGGCAGATTCCAGCTCTCTTTTATCCATGCATGTATTTTTGAGTACATGACAGGATCATGGATGCATTCCATTTACATGACTTTATCACTTTGTGGTCAAGAAAACACATGAATTGTGCTAATCAAAAAATAATAAAACATCTTTTGGGGGTTTTGATAAGCAGGAACAGAAATAACTCATGACTCAAGATAGTTTTTCTGTTCTCATATTGTGTTTCTGGAGACATTCCCTTCTCTTTGGAGAACAGCTGCTGAAATGGGAAGGACCATTACTTCTGTATGAACCATAATTAGTGACTGAGTAGAGAAACAAGATCTGACAGTCTAGAGAGATCTTGTGTCTCTTGTAATGTCAAAATTAAAATCCTACAAAAAATTTTGCCTGCACAACAACCTTCATGAATGCACTCTTGACCTCCTTGTTCCTTACACTGTAGACCATTAGGTTCAGCATGGAGATGACCATGGTGTAGAACACAGATAAGATTTTGTCCTTGTCCATGGAGTGACTTGAGCTGGGCTTCAGGTACATGATTCTGACAGTTCCATAAAACAAAGAAACTGCAGTGAGGTGGGACGCACAGGTGGTCAAAACCTTCTTCATTCCCTTGCCTGAGTGAATATTCAAAATTGTGATAAATATAAGCAGGTAGGACATTAAAATAACAACTACTGCAAAAATAGTATGAAAGCTAGAGATGAAAACAAGAATCAGTTCACTCATTTGTTTATCAGAACATTCCAGAGTCATGACTGCTGGAATATCACAGAAGTGGTGGACCACGTTGCACACACAGAAAGGGAGGCAGAAGGTGTCTCCAACATCAATAGCAGCAGTCAGGAGACCAGAGATGTAAGAGCCGAGGGCCAGGCCAGCACACGCATTCCTCGTCATGATCATAGGATAGTGCAGGGGCTTACACACAGCCGTTAAGCGATCATAGGCCATGGAGGCCAGAAGGTAACTCTCCACAGTGGCAAAGAAGATGAAGAAGAATGTCTGAGCAGCACAGGCATTGTAAGAGATAAGTTTGTCATCTGTTAGCAAACCAGCCAAAACCTTTGGGGTGACAGTTGAGGAGTAACAGAAGTCTACCAGGGACAGGTTGCTGAGGAAGAAGTACATGGGTGTGTGCAGACGAGGGTCCAGCAGGATCACCAGGATCATTGCGAGGTTCCCGATCAGAGTGATGAGGTAGACCAGCAGGAACAGGGCAAAGAGGGGGCCCTGCAGTTCTGGGGCAGTGGTGAGTCCCAGCAGGAAGAACGCGCTCACCTCTGTGGTATTCTCCATGGCTGGTACTGCGGGGTCCCAAGGCACCGGAAAGCAGAAAGGGGAGAAGGGGCGGTAAGACGGGCACAAGTGAGTCACATGGCTGGCGAAGTCTGTGTGCATCATTTTACTGTGACACAAAGATGTTCTCCATATTCTTCAGATCTAAAGCTTGGTGTTTCAAAAACTAGTAGATGACTTACCTGAGGATTGATTTTTTGAGAAGGAGAGGTCTTCATGGATTGCAATCCCCAGTTATTAATTTTGCATATGAGCAAGTGAGTGACAATAGCATTATAGTAAATTGACTAGTGTCCCATGCCTTGAATAAATCTCTGTGCCAAGTAAGATTGAACCTAACACCCTAAGTAGCTATAATTATAAAGATAAAATCTGTATGCATCATTTTACCATGACAGAAAGTTGTTTTTCTTAATCTGCAGATCCTTTAGATTTTGGTGTTCTGAAAACTTATCTTGTCATAGAAAAGCAGTGATATGTGAAGGCCACAAATCTCAAATGAAATTATCACCTAAACCATGTTTTCTTTAGTAAATAATAGGTTAAATTCAATCCTTGTGGGCCTGTTTCTCTGATAGAAGGTGGATAAATATATGGACACACAGATATAGATGATAGCAAAGAATGGAGGGAGAGATTATTTACACATACATATCTCACTTACTGTGAAGAAAATGGAGAATTTAAGAAGTGTACACATTTCTTATATTTTATCCCTATCACAGTTCAATTCAAGATTCAGAACTATATCTCACTTATCTTCATATCTGTCTTTTATCACTGCAATGCCAGTGGGAGTACAGCATCCCTGTTCTCTCTGCTGGTTAAAATGTTTTTGTATGTGAATCCTGGACCCATTTCAATGCCAGTAGTTTTGAAGACGGAACACATGGTATCGTGCATACTAGACAATCCTTGCACTATGGATCTGCATCCCTCAGTTGAAGATATCTAAGTTTCCTAAAGTGGAATTGAAATGGAACCCAGGGCTTTGCACATACTAGGCGGATGCTCTGCCATTGAACTAAATCCCAGCATCTCCAAATCAAAGTTTCAATAAAGATATTGAAGGAACCATATCAGAGGAACCAAAAGTGTCACGTTCAGACACCCTGATGTTTCTAGTTCACTTATATTTCAAAATTAAAAATGTTTATTAAACAGAGAAGCTTACTTTGGTGTTGGAAAAGAGGAAAAGGCAATCCTGAACAGTGCATCAGAAATCAGATCTTCATTCTTGGAAAGGTGTATAAATCATACTAGAGAAATTTTCTCTCACATATTTCAGAATAAGAGGTTCTGTGCTGTTCGACCTTTGCAGAGCTCTAAAAAGAATTGTTAACAGGGAAGTCAGACACAGGTTTATGCCTTGTCTGTATCATGGATTTTTCCATATATCTGGATATTATTTATTTTCTGCAGAGCTTAGTCTCCTCATTTGTGGAACAGAAAGGACAAAATTAATGCTAACCGTATGTTCGTGAAGAGCCTTTGAGAAGTGTCTTTACAGACTTCAGTAAGTCGTATACATTTAACGTGAAATAAGAATCCTTGAAAATACTGAATATGGGGAAATGCTAAAAATACTAATGTTCTCCTGGGTAAATTGTGACCAAGAGGACTCTGATTTGAATCTTAGCACTTTAGGACAAAGCCATGTGGCACCATGATCTGATGTTAGAGCTTAGCCCATGGGACTCAGGAGAAAACTGTGTAATCTTGGACCTCTCTGGGAGTGCTGACTCCCTTTAGGGAAAGCACTTACCTAATGTAGAAGCAATTAAACTGCATACAGGAATACACTTTTTATGTTGAGTGACACATAAGTGCATTTGTATTTATTTTTTTGTCCCCCAACTCTGTTATTTTGTCATTACATACATAAATGGTGTGTTTAATTCATTTACATTTAATGTTTAATTGATATTTTAATATATCCCCCATGTTTAAATTTTCTACTGTTTTAATTCATTTCACATTTTTCCTTCTACATTGTTATTATGAATCCATAATCAAAATTATCAAAATTTTAGGAAACTGATAAATAAATTTCATTTTTTCCTGTGTTTACTATTAGGAGTCAATGGGGTAGGGATTTGAGGAGTTAATATCGGTAAGTCAACTGAATACGTGGTTGATGTCTGCAGGCAGAGGCTTCCTTTCTACCCCACTGACCTTTCCGTAGCACACACTGGGTGCTGCATCCGCACCCTCTTGGCTTGCTCTGTCTGTAAACGGGCAGGTAGATATTAAGAAAGGATGAAGAAAGAGGTCACATGTCTGAGCCTTAGGGTTTAGATTCTGCTGTAAGAGGGTGCTCAACTCAAGTGAGGGGCTTTTAATTTTTATGTCAGTACCAGTAAAAAACAAATAGAAATAAAATTACAAGTCCCCAATTCCTCATCTTTCAGTTATTATAAGTGAAAGGCTTGTTTTATACATTGTTCTTGGAATATAGAGCTCAGTGGTGCCTGGAATATAGAATTTGACTTTCATAGACATACCACAGTCATGAATAAAATCCTGGAATGCCATCCTCCCATTCTCTGAGTTCCGCATATGTCATTAGTGCTTCCTGTTGTAAACTCCTAACACTGAATGCATTCGGTTAACATCGCTTACTCTGAGCCTGCACCAGGGGACACAACTTAGCACCACAGGTCTCCACTCTGCACAGGCGGATTCTTTCCCATGCGCATTACCACGTGATTTATGCTGGACGGAAGAGTTGAGGAAGCTGCTCCTGCTGCAAAGAAGCAGGGTCAAAGAGGCAGGAAAAGGCAAAGCATGTTCCTTTCCTTCCAGATTCCCGATTAGATAAATTGTACCTTAGTCTTCTGCTGAACGCTTTTACTGTATCTCTGGACGGTAACCCCAATTTTTGATAATGTCTTGATTTTGCAATCAAATGCCACTGATAGTTCTCCTGGGATTAATATTTATTTCTTTTCAGTGTTTTTTTATTTATTTTTTTTATTTAAAGAGAAAAAAAGGCTGGGGATTTAGCTCAACGACATAAGCATCTGCCTTGCAAGCACATAGTTGTGAGTTCGATCCCTGGTACCGATAAAAACTTAAAAAAAAAAAGAGAAAAAAAAACCAGAAAAAGGATAGAAATATTACAGAATTTCAAGAAAAGAAGATAAACAGTAAGAAATCACTAGTTGATAAATTACATATTGTTCCTTTATAAATAGTTTTTCAACTTACAAAATTAAAGCACACTAAGTGGACACTCAAGCAGTGAGAGTGCAAACAGATCTGTTCAACAGTCCAACAAGAACCTAGAAATATGATTATCAATCCCACACACCTAAACATACATGTAGCTATATCTTTTATAGCGCTTCCTATTTCCTCTTTTTTTTTACAATAGCAATTATACATTTTTAAAATTTTATTTAAAGAAAAGAAAAAAAGCAAAACAGAAAAAAAGGGTAGCAACAATACAGATTTCTAAAAGAATGAAAGAAAAAGAAAGAAAGAAAAAAAAGTAAAATGAGAAAAAGCCCCACCAAGAAATCAATAGTTTATAAATTACATACTGTCATCCTGGATGTAGTTGTTCAAGTTACAAAGTTAAAGGGTACATTGTAGACATTCAAACAATCAGACTACAAACAGTTCTGCTCAAAGAGCCAAAGATTCAGCAATATGGTCATCTGTTTTACACACTCAAACATACATGCAGTTATATCCCTTAGAGTGCTTTTTTTCCTCTCTTTTTTACAATAGCAATTACACATTTTGGTCTTATTACACTTGTAGTTCTTATTTACTTTTTACACTAGAGACACAATATGATATTTATAAATATGATTCTTATTTATTTCACTAATGAGGATAGTCTCAAGTTGTCTCCATTTACCTATGAAGGCCTCAAGATCATCCTTTTTTATAGCTGATTAATATTCCATTGTATAAAAATGCCACATGTTTTTCATCCACTCTGCAGTTGATGGGCATCTTGGTTGTTTCCAGGATTTAGCTATTACAAATTGTGCAGCTATGAACATGAGTGCACATATATTACTGTGATATGAACTTTTCAGTTCTTCAGGGAAAATATCCAGGAGGGGAATAGCTGGATTGAATGGGGTCCTTTCAGTCTTTTTAAAGATATAAATTTGTACATTTTATTATTTTTTGGAGGAGATTGATGTTAAGTAATTACAAATTCCTTACATAATTTGTTCTTGTCCTTATTTTTTCCAGTCAACAGAGAATTTTTCAAATGAACTCTCTTAATGTTGATGGAGCTCTTCAATACAAGGACTTAACTTTTTTCAATTCAGCAAATGCTTATGCATTTCATATTCTGTATTTATTTTTTCCTCTGTTTGTTCTATTTTTGCAAAGAACTTTGTTAATGTGTCCTATGTCTTGATCTATCTTTCCATTTTTCATTTCTTACTGTCTGAAGTTTTCTTTTCAATATTTTGCAGCATCAACTTGCTTATGTTTATTCTAAATTCCATTTTGTCTAGTCTAATATTTACCCTATTGGTCAACATCAAAAGGTTTATAGGATGGCTAATATATATTTTATTTTCATGATATCTCATTGATTTTCTGTTCATGTTTCATGGTTTGTGGTGTTCATTTGGAGCAGTGTGTTTTTGTTTACTCATTTGTATCTCTCAGTTAATTTTATTTGCTATCTTGACAGATCAAAAGCTCTACACACTGGGGGTTAAACATTGTGTTTGGGTGTCTGTGAGGTCGATTCCAGAAGAGGTCAGCGTGGGAACTGACAGAGGGTAGTGATCACCCTCAGGGAAGGCAGCAGGCACCCAGCGATTCGCGGAGGCAGAGGAAGGGTGCATGTGTGTTGTATGTTTGAGCAGGATGTTCTTCTGCTCCTGTCCTGGAGTCAAAACTCCTGGGCATCAACTCTCACACTTGGCCTGGAACTTACACCAGTGGGTCTCATGGTGGTGAGGGTATTGGGTTGAACCTGAAGCTGCATGAGCAGCTTTACTGGGCCTCTCGCTAGCAGATATAAAATCATGGGGTCCTCAGTCTCTGGGATCTCATGCTCCAATCCATATTATAAATCTTTTCCTATGTATTTCTGGTGTTTAGCTCTCTTACTGTGGAGAATCCTAACCACTATCCCTGTCAAACCTCCAAAAACTGTAAGAAATGAACCTTTCCTTTCCCAAGTTTGGGCATGAGGTATTTTGTCTCAGCAACAAGTAAAAAGTAACTAAGGCAGTCCACAAGATTATTTGAAGTGGTGAAGAAACAGCAAAGAGTCAGGGAACCTAAAATTGATACAGAATGGGGGAGTGACTAATGATAAAGTAACTCATTTTAAGTACAATGAAGGGCAGTAAAAGTGGCAAAGCGTTTTCTGAAAGATACATGGAGAGCCTTGCTGAGATCTCAGTGATTTTTTATAATAATGTTAAAGTACATAGGAGTGCCCTGAAAATTTTTTTTAATTTTTTCTCTATTTTTCTGGTATTCTGGCTGTTTTATCTGAAATTTTAAACTGGACCATGTTGGTTGTATAAAATAATTCAGCCAAGAAAAACTTAATTCATTGAGGAGTCTTTATTCCTGTATCTCTAGATAAAAAAAAGCCTTTAAAAAAGCAGATAAATTCATTTAGAAGTATGACGCTCTTACCGTTAAATTTACTCAAACAGTACTCTTCACTTAAATAAATAAACAATGTTATGCATGAGTTAAAAATTTTTAATTTTATTATAAAGAGGATAAAACCAAGGAAATAAAACACAAAACCAATCAAAACAAATCAGTGTACATGATACAGGACTTCAAAACAATACGAAATCAACAATAGTTACCATAATGCCTCTTGTTGTCTTCAAAATAGCTGCAGATAACTTCAGACATATTAAAAATCAAACAGAACTCAATAGAATAGAACTAATAAAAACAAAACAATGAATGCAATAAAAGACTTCAAAACAAGCCAATAATAAATTCAAAATGGCTACCATAATATATCTTGTTGACTTCAAAATAGATGCCCATGCCATTGGATATAAAAATATAAAAAAACAAATGAAACAGAATAAAACCCAGTTCAACAAAACAATGAAAATGATACAGTCCTCAAAAACAAGATAATAGGGAATTAACGATACCTACCACCCTCAGAAAGAGATCCTCCCCCAGATGCTACACTGCATACTGTTATCCTCTGAATACATGATCAGACCACTGTCCCTAGACCTGCAAGGTGAGTGAAAGACCAAGCACCACAAGCATTCAATTGCATTTCACCTCAGTAGCTCTCATTACAGCCTGTGTTTCTCCAGATCAGCCGGTAGCTTATGTGTATGTGTTGAGGGGTAGAGGGTTGGCTCTTGTTTGTCAGCCTGCATGCAAGAAAGGGCTGGGGTCTAGCTGTCCCCTTGCTGGTGGTGGCCCATGCACGGTGCTGGTTCATAGGGAGGGCTTGCTTCTTGGTGAATCCTTGTTCTCTCCCCTTACATGAATTAAATTTTTAATACTTCAACTAAGTTATGTTTTTATCAAAAGTTATCCACTTTCTATTTATGTCTGGCAAGTTTCCCACTCTAGTTTATATGCGATCACATAGGTGTATTTGTAAATATTTTCATGGGCCTGGGGATGGCTTTTTTTTTAAACTATGCTTATGCTCAAGGAAATACATGTAAAATGAGTGAATTATTCAAATGTCTTTAATAAGGCTTTTGACAAGCAGAAATCAAATAGCTTATAAAAATTTATCTTAACCATTTTGTTCATGTATTATATCTCCGGAGACATTCCCTTATTTCTAGAAAAGAAATAATCTTTGAAGCACTGAGTGTAAAACTTTAGAAACTTAACTTCTATGTGGGCCTTAAGAAGAGATTCAGTATATAGAGAAAACCTGACAGTCATGGAACCAAGTTCCTGTGTCTCTTCCTATATTAAAAACCTAAATCTTAAAGACAATTTTGCCTGCAAAAGAATATTTTTGAAATGCACTCTTGACGTCCTTGTTCCTCAGACTGTATACCAGTGGATTCAGCATGGGGATGACCATGGTGTAGAACATAGATGCCATCTTGTCAGTGTCCATGGAGTGACTGGAGCTGGGCTGTAGGTACATAAAGATGACAGTTCCGTAGAAAATGGAGACTGAAGTGAGATGGGAGGCACAGGTGGACAGAGCCTTCTGGTGTCCTGAAGTTGAGTGCATCTTTAGAATAGTGATAAATATGAATATATAAGATATCAAGATAACTAAAAGAGCAGCAAAGACATTGAAGGTTGCTTCATAAAGTAGAACCAGCTCATTAACATGTCTATCAGAGCAAGACAGAGCCATGACTGCTGGAACATCACAGAAAAAGTGATGGATCACATTGGAGTTACAGAAAGAGAGATTGAATGTGTTGCCAACATGGATAGAGGCATTCAGGAAACCACAGACATGGCATCCTATGGCCAGGCATCCACATACACTTGTGGTCATGGTGGTGCTGTAATGCAGGGGTTTGCACACTGCTACATAGCGGTCGTAGGCCATTGAGGCCAGAAGAAAATTTTCCATAGTGACAAAGGCTGCAAAAAAGAACATCTGAGTAGCACAAGCATTGTAGGAAATGATCTGGTCTTCTATAAGGAGCCCGGACACTGCCGTGGGAGTGACAGCTGAAGAATATACAACATCTACTAGAGATAGGTTACTGAGGAAAAAGTACATGGGGCTGTGGAGATGAGAATCTAAAAGAGTCAAGACAATCATCCCCAGGTTGCCAACCACATTGATCAAGTAGATGAAAATGATCATGATGAAGAGCACGACTCGTAGTTCTGGGCCATGAGTTAGACCTAGGAGGATGAACTCTGTCACTTCTGTCCTGTTCTCCATCAATGCTATGTGGGAATTAGAAGATTCCCTACAGCAAAGGGAAGCAAGGAAATCAGACAATGCTGTGTTAGTAGATATTGTGGAACAGATATTACCCTAAAAGCAAAATGTTTATATACCATGTATAATACTTCATTACTTTGTTAGAATAGTAATACATATTTCAAGTTTACCCATATCCAAGCATGAGGCTAACTACAGAACGGAATTCATTAATTCTCTGTAGGGTTACAAACTGTTTAACTGCAAATATCTGCCAGGATAGTTTACCCAGTTTTCAAGTTAGGTATACTTTATATATATACATATATAAATTTTTTGAATATTCATATATGTCCAAAATTATGTCCAAAATTTTATATATGTATTTTATTGAAAAGCTAATCATATCTATTGAAGATACTATTATACTTTACTTTTACTTTTTTTATTTTAAAGAGGGTAAAACAAGCCATAACAAAACAGAACAGAGAAGATCAGAAGAAAACAATGTAAGTGACACAGGTTTCAAAGCAAGACAACAGGAGATCTACAGTGTAATGTGTCTTGTTTTCTTCTAAATAGTTGCCTATATCTTCACACATAATGAATTAACACAACAGAAAATAGTATAAAACTGATCAGAACAGAGTAATGAATGCATTACAGGCCTTCAAAACTGGACAATAGGAAAATCAACAGTGGCTACCATAATGTCTCTTGTTCTCTTCAAAATAGCTGTCCATACCTGAAGATACTATCACGAAAAATAAATATGAAAATGCAGAAAAACACTGGTTAAATTCTGGGTGGTTTGTTAACCTCATGAGTACCAGGGATGATAATACCATTTAAACAGAATGATAGACTCTATATTTATTAAGGCTAGGTAGGTGACAATGTGTTACTCTTAAAGTGTGGGTGAGATGTGAAATCTTGGGACCTCCTTGTCCTTTTTCTTACACATTGGTATAAACTTTACTTAGAGCTTTCTGGCTCCTTTAGCTCACCTATGTAGCTGAAATATATATATATTTTTAATTTGTATTTTGTTTCTGATTAATTTCTTTCCTGAATTGCAAACCTTACACTGAACATATGTTTATTTCTTTTCTTTTCTTTTTTTGGTACTGAGGATTGAACTCACAACGTCACGTTTGTCAAACAGGCACTTACACTGCTGAGCTAAAACCCCTGCCCCCATATGTTTATTTCTTACTCTAACTCCTACTTTGTCCTCTCACTGTTAACTACCTATAATTGAGTTCCTGAGATTTAGGACTGACTCTTTGTCATCCACTCACTAACTCTTTTTAGTTTGTGAGTGGATGTTAACGTCCAGATCTCTCTTCTCTGGCAAATGCCACTTTGGAAACATAGTATAACATCACACAGTATCCCATAAATATATACATTTATTATTTGTCTACTAAAATAAATCATTAAAAAGTTTCACCTGACTCTATGGTTGAATAGGAACAGTGTTCTGATTTTAAAAATTTGAATAGGAAGTCTTTGGTTTCCATCAAAAGCTAAGTACTATTTCTAACCATCTTCCTCCTTAACCCATGGTAACTTTGCTTTACAAATCAACTCCTCAAAAGCTTTATATTTACAAGATTTAATACACATGATTCCTTTTAGCAAACATTCTGTTCTACAATAATGACAAGAGCATTATAAAAGTGTGTGTGTGAGACTGTGTGTGTGTCTTATGAATGTGCATGCATTATTGCTTTTACCATTAAAGTGAGTAAGGATTTGTGAAACTTTCTGTTGACACATTTAAGATGAAGAATATTCAAGATTTAAACTTAGTTTTGAAATAATCAACAGCCTTTGCTTTTATTCAAATCACATCAATGTGGATAGATGAACTAAAATGATAAAGATAAAGTTAGTGGTGAATGGTAAAATAAAGTTCAGAACTTGCTAGTTTTTTCAGAGGGAGGCTTTCTTTTACTTAAATAAAGACCCTTCATTCTATTTTTCTTTGTCTCCAGGGATGAAGTACATGCAGTAGGCAAGCTGAAATAGACATCATTACCCAGAACATCACCTTTAGTGTTGCTTAGACTGAACTTTTCTTTTTGATAGGGGGCCAAATGAATGGTGCTACCTGAATAATGTTTAACTCACCACAGATGCAACTTTTGATTTTTGCATCTCAGATTTATCCAAGGAAAAAACCAGATTTCTATTCTCAAAAAATCTTAAAAATAGCTGTCCATACCTGAAGATACTATCATGAAAAATAAATATGAAAATGCAGAAAAACACTGGTTAAATTCTGGGTGGTTTGTTAACCTCATGAGTACCAGGGATGATAATACCATTTAAACAGAATGATAGACTCTATATTTACTAAGGCTAGGTAGGTGACAATGTGCTACTCTTTAAGTGTGGGTGAGATGTGAAATCTTGGGACCAGTGTATGTCCCACTGGTTGTTCATGACAGTTTTCCTAAGTGTGCATATTGAATATAGTATCTTACCTTGTTGCTTGAACATGTGTAGCAATCTTAAGTGAATCTAAAACCCAAAATTGAACCATAAATCCTTAAATTATAGTAGAAAAGCCAGCTTTCAAGTAGTGATCAATGGTTCCTGCATCTCTAAGGCAGGGTGAGAAAAATGGAAGAAGAAGTATTCATATAGATTCAAGTCCTGAATTTTCCATTCATCTTTTTCTAGATTTTTGGAAGAGTCACTTACCTCTTCCCTAACGGTGAAATAAAACCAATAAAATTACCTCTTCCACACAATACACAGAAATGTAATAAATAACAAATAAGGGGATGTCTATAAAAACTCACTATAGGGTTATCATTTTCTAGTCACTCAATATCTATTTTATTTTGAGGTATTGCCTTTGCTGTGTCGCAGGGTCCTAGAAAGTCCTAAAATTGGGACAGGCTTGTTTGCATGAACGACTGTCTATATTCAGAGAAGAAAGGATATTCAAGGGGGTAAGGTTGAAGTGTGGTCCCTCTCAAATGAAGCGGTCTGGAGTTGAGCTGAATATCCGAAGTTAAGAATAGGAGGTTTTGAAGACACAGAGTTCCCAGGGGACTTCCCCAGGACAGCATCCATAGCTCCTCATGCCTTTTTCAGGCAAGAAACAAACTGCCTGTGGGGACCAATTTGGGTGTTTTGAGTATACACTTATGCTATGCAAATTGCTCATTAATATATAAATCCCAGACAGCAATATGCACAATTTTTAGGATAAAATTCTAAGAATTTATGTTAAAATTACAGCTATGGAACTACCCGAATCACTGCATTTCCTGAACTTTCTATAGTCAACTTCCCTTCCACCAGTTTTCTGGGAACTGCTAAAAAAAAAATTGTGCATAATTTTTCCTTTGCAAGAAAATCCTTCATCAAAATCCTAGGAATATGTTATCTCTGATAATCACATTATCATAAATTCAGTTGGGGTACAAGCATTTGTTACATACATCTGTAGTGAAATCTTTTTATTAGGGCATTATATATTGTAATTTCCTTACTCTAGGTTGGTTCAGAGTAACTGAAGTGTGGTCCCTCTCAAATGAAGTGGCTGATTTCAGGGATGATTGTGATCTAAACAATAGTGAATAATTTTGTGTGAATAGAGTTTTTTATTCCTCTTAGGTAAATAGGCAGAAATTGGTTTGCTTGGTCATGTGGTGAACATGCTTTATTGAACAGAGACTCCTAACTATTTGTGGAAGTGGCTCTCTTCTCTTTTGTTCAACTTTGTCACATCTTTAAAGATTATTTTTTAATTTAATTTACTTTTACTTTTATTTTTGCTGTTTCTCAATGATCCCTCAAGTCTTCACAGCAAAATATTTTAGATATTATTTATGTTTATTCATTATTTTATTAATTTTATTTGTAGAAAATAATTAAATACTTTATGAAGTACAGTGCAGTCTCAAAGCAGTTATCCATTCATTGTGTATAAAGAACTCAGATACATATTCATCCCAAACATTTATTACTTCTTTGTTTTGTTTTTTAATTTTAAAGAGAATAAAACCAAGCAAAACAGAGCAGAATAGAGCCAATCAAAACAAAACAGTGAACCCAATGCAGGACTTCAAAACAAGATAATAGAAAATCAACAATAGCTACTATATTACCTCTTGCTATCTTTAAAGTAACTGCCTATCCTATAAGACATAATAAAATCAAACAAAACAAAACAGTATAAAATCAATCAAAACAAACCAATGAAAGTGATACAGGCTTCAAATAAGACACCAGGAAATCAACAATGGCAACTATAGCATATCTTGTTATCTTCAAATGCCCATACCATCAGACATAATAAAATCAAACAAAACAAAAAACAGTAAAATCAAACAAAATAGAACAATGAAACCAAACAAAATAGAGCAATGAAAATCTTTAAAACAAGATATTGGGAAATTAACAATGGCTACCAAGTTTCCTTTTTAAATGTTTCCTCCCTTATCACTTTTACAATATCTATTGTACATTTTTGGATCCCACTAACTCATTAAACTTTTTACACTAGGGAGACTACATGATTTTCACTCATCTAAATCCAAATCATTTCACCTATGAGCATGATCTCAAGTTCCATCCATTTATCTACAAGAGCCTTGTGATTATCCTTCTTTATAGCTGAGTAGCTTTCCATTGTATAAAAAAACGCCATATCTTTCTTACCCATTTTGCAGTTGATGGATAAGATACCCTTGCTTTTTTCTAGTTTCCTGTTGCATGAAGCATTGCTCTCTCTCCTTTGACTTTCAGTCTATAAAGTTTCTTTTGAGTTAAATGTTTCTTGCATATCACATATTGATGGATCTTGTCTCTTTATCCAGTCTGCCTGTGTGTCTTTTTATTGGTGAATTGAGGCCATCTACATTAATGATTATGGCCAACATGCACTGGCTTGTCTCTGCTTTGCTGAGATTCTTACTTTTCCCCCTCTGTTCAACTGCCTGCCCCACTCAGTGATCTCCCTTTGCTGCTGTTCCTGCTCATTTTTATCTCTTTCTGGAATGTCCTTCAGTATGCTTTGTAGGTTTGGTTTGGTGGTTGTTCTTTGTCATGGAAGTATCTTGTTTCTCCATTAATTTTGAAAGACAGTTTTGCAGCATACATTAGTCTGGGTTTGAAGTTGTTTTCTTTCAGGACTTGAAATACTTCACTCCAAGCTCTTCTTCTTTTTTTTTTTTTATCAGTACTAGGGATCGAACTCACAACCGCATGCTTACAAGGCAGGCGCTTATGCTGCTGAGCTAAATCCCCAGCCCCTCCAAGCTCTTCTTAACTTGAAGGCTTGTGTTGAGAAATCTGTCATGATTCTAATAGATTTTCCTTTGTAGGTGAACTATTTCTTTTCTTGTTTACAATTCTGTTCTTGGGCTGAACTTCTTGGATTTTGATTATTATTTTATTTCTGGGTGTAGATTTATTTTGATTATGGTTAGTTGGCATTCTGCATGCCTCACTTGTCTGTAGGTCAGGTCCTTTTCCCATGCTTGGGAAGTTATCTGCTATTACTTCTGTAAATAAACTCTTTATGTCATTTGTGTTGACTCCTGCTTTTTCTCTGACATATATCAGTCTTAAATTATTTTTCTTTGCATTGTCTTGCAGACATTGAATTTTTATTTCTTGGATCCTTGTTATTTTTAAGAAATCTTTCCTTTCATGGTCACTAGCTGCAATTCTGTCTTCAAGGTCTGAAAGTCTGTCTTCAGTTTCCTTCAAGAGGTTTTGCCAGCTTTCAATGGAGTGTTTAATGTTCTGGATATCTCTGAATGTTTCATGCATTCCAGTTCCTCCAATACATACCAATACATTGCTTATTCAAGGTTACCCTCATTTTCCTATGCTCCTCATTTTTTAAAATCTATGTCTTCTTTAGATATGCTCAGCAACATTTTCATTGTGTTTCATTTCTTCTATTACCTGAGATGTTATTTCTAATCTGATTTCTTTTACGGTCTCATGAAGTAGTTTCTTACTTCAGTTGCCATCATCCCAGAAATTTCAAGTGTGCAACCTCCAATTTCTTCCGTATCTGTTTCTCCTGGGTTTGTTCTCTGTGGACTGGAGGCCAGGGAGCCTTATGCTCTTTTGTCTTGACCTTTTCCTGATTTCCTCTAGATGAGCCAACTATAGGGTCTCAGGTGTGTCCTGTGTTGGCTACCCACCCACAGTGCAGGGGAATGGATTTTTCCTAACCTAGGTCCCTGGGGAGGTGGTGGGGCATGGGATGGGTTTCTCCTGACATGCAAAATTTCTTTGAGGTGTAGCTGGGTGGTTCTCCCAGCCTGTGCTGGCTACAGGTCCCTGATGGTGACCACTGGGCTCATGGGGATGAGCTTAGATGCTTTTTCTCCTGGCCTGTGCTGGCTACCCATGAGAGGGTGCTGATGGTAGCCCATTTATCACTTCTTTGTGACAAGAATATTCAAAATCCTGTCTTCTAGCTATTTTGAATTATAAAACACAACTTTGTTAATAATAGCCACTCTTCATGTAATAGATTTTTTTCTGTTTCTTAAAGATGTCTCTAGAGTATTTTCAGAAAAAAAATATTTAAAAAGAGAGAGGAAAAAAAAAAACCAGAGCCATACCTTGCAATCTCTTTTAAAGCCTGGGGATACTTTTCTCCCCCTAGAGGAGATCAAGCTATCCTCTCCTCTGTAGTCTGCACTCATTAGCCTTGTCACCAGCATCCTTGTCACAAAGCTTCCCTGTTGGCAGTGAGTGTAGTGGTTACAAGTTGGTTCTGTGTGCTTGGGTGTCTCACTCTCAAATTGGGTGACTTAATCTTCCCAAATTTCAGCTTTGCATCTGGAAGGAAAATGTTACAGAGGTAAGGAAAATTTAAAAAGTTGTCCTGCAATGTCTCCTGGATACAGAGGTGACTCTTTGGAAGGTGACTGGATCACAAAGGCAGCCTCATGCATGGGTTAATCAAAGGAGGAGTTCTCAGCTGAATGGGAAAATTCCTAAGACAAACCAAATCAAACTAAAATAAAAGGAAGACTCCTTGCACGGAGGAGATAAGAAGGCAGCATTTAATCTTCATGCCAACTGACTGTTGGATCTTCATGCCAGTGGACTGTTGCAGGATAATTTTTCAAAGGCAACAGCGCTGAACTCAGGAAGAGTTTAGTTTATGTAGAATTTAGAAGTGAGAGGTAAAATGCCAAGTGACACAATGTTACATAATTGGTTACATAAACTGAGCCATATATTGATAGGTAGGCTAATCTTGAAAGAAAGGAATTGTTTATCATAATATAGAAACACTCCAAGAACAAGGGGGAGGGGACCCTTACAGGGTGAGCATAGTTAAAAGCATTACCACAATAGAGGGGGCCCTTGAATTACCCCAGGGTGCCTTAAGGTATAAACAATTACTCTGACTTAGAGCTCATCAAAGGTATGCAACTGGGCTGTAGATATTGCTAAGGTCAATTGAATTCAGCAGAAGAAACAGCAGAACAAAAACTTGGTCAAAGACTTTTAATTGATTGTGAAGTATCTTAAGTTTGCTGTCTTATAAATATGCTCCTACCTTACAATTTTGTCCCAAAGGAGGAGGCCTAGTTGGAGGAGGTAGGTCACCTGCCTTAGGAGGGTGCATTTTTTCACTCATACTCTCTCTGTGGTCTCTTGCATCTGCCCACCATGAGCTGAGTACCTTTCCTCTGTCAGACCCTTCTGCCACCCTATTTCTGCCTGTGAGCCAGGTGGTCACAAGCTGAAACATTGGAAACTGAGCTAAAGCAAACCTCTCCACATTTGCAGTTTCAGGTATTTTGTCCCAGTCATGGGAAAGTTGACTAATACAGAAAAGATGGATAATGCCATCTTATTCTCTGGGGGCCACAAAGAATATTATCAGGTCACAATTATGCACAGAGCTGTTTCTAGTCCATATGAGTAATGTTCTAAATTTAAATATTAATGATTTATTTTTATAAATGTGATGTAGCACAGAACTCAAAATAATGGTGTTCAAACCTTCTATGTAATCGCTACATATGCTTGCCCCATGGAAACTAGCTGAGATAGGTACTACTGTAGACTGTGGTCTGGGGGCAGAAGTGATGAATGCCATTCTGTGTGGGCTGAAGTTCACACATTACCCTCCAGTTGTTTGTCTCTGACTGTAGAATTTGAGGAAGTTTAATGTTCAGTCAAGTACAGATATAGATGCTGAAGTCCTCCTCAGCCTAAGTCCAAGAATGAGTATACAGGGAGTTCCTATCATGCACCAAACTGCTTGTCTCAAAATTCACATTCCTGTTTCCATAAATGGAGAAGCAAATGATGAAATTTACATGTAAGTGCAAAAGATTCTGAACAGAAAAAAAAACCCAACTTACCAACAAAACAAAACAAAACAAAACAAAATTGAGAATGAACAGATTAAGACTCATACTTCTTTATTGCAAAACCATACAAATCAAAGCAATATGGTATTACCTTAAATATAGATGTAATGTTGTACCCCAAAAGGCTGCACCCCAAAATAAAATGAAAATTGTAAAAAGGCAAAAAGAATAAAAAGGCCCAGACGTCTTGGAGGAAAAAGAAAAGAGCGCTTTAATATTTAGGCTGGCATTCAGCGACACAGCGTGAGGGTGGAATTTACACTGCTGTGCAACTAGGCTAAGATTTGGAGTGGTTTATAAAGGGAAAAACCACGAAGGTGGGGGAGCCACACCTGTGCATTCCTGAGGAAACAGGACATCCTGTTGTTTGTCTAGGGTCAAAGTACAGAGGTTTGTGGCTAGTCTATTCCAGGGATACATTATGCATGCAGGCAGTGGGCATTAAGGGAAGAACACAATTACTGGAGTCACGAGAAGTACAAAGTGACATTTGGGACAATGGTTGCAGTTTAGGTCAAAGGGTGTGGCACATACAGAACAGAATGGTGGCGCTTGAGTTAAGTTACAACAGTAAACAGTAAAATAGAACAGAGAGTTCAGAAATGAATCTGTACATCTATAATTGATTGATTTTAAACAAGTATAGTATGTCCATTTAATGAGAAGTTTCACCAAAATGGTGCTTGAACAATTGGACATTCACGCACAAAAGAATGAAGCTGAGTATTGTGTACTAAAAATTAGCCAAGGGAGTAGATTTTTAGATACACCAAAAGCACACAACAACAAAGCTAAAGTATTAGTCACTTTCCTTGTCACTAGAAACCTAATGCCCACACATTAAGGAGGAGATGTTGATTTTATCTCCCATTTTTAATCTATAGTCTCCTATGTCCAAGCTAGGCAGGAAGGGATTGGCAGAAGGGAGATACATGTGGTGGTAAACAGGAAGCAGAGACAGAAGGGAGGAGCTGGCAGGAGGGATACATCCTTCCAGGTCACCTCAGTGATTCACCTCTTCCAAAAAGACCCCACTCCCAATAGCAAGTCAGCTACAGCAGCCCCATAATGCAATCTCCTTACAAACACATGAGACTTCAGAGACCATTTTAAATCCAGACTATAGCAAGTCACTCTATAAAATGGTGGATATGTTTATTTTTTGACTGTAGTAAAGGTTTCACTAAGTATATGTACATGAAAACATGTTGTACACCTAAATATAATTGATAATACAATGAATTTGTATTCCTACCTCATGCCATTCACAAAATCAACTCAGATGTAGAATAACCCAGTTTTTAAAGCCTAAAACATAAATCTATTAGAAAATATGGGTGAGTCTTCTTTTTTTAAAATTTTATTTAAAGAGAAAAAATGCAACACAGAAAAAAGGATAGAAACACTACAGAATTAAAAAGAATAAACAGTAAGAAATCACTAGTTTATAAATTACATATTGTCTTCTTAGATGTAGTTGTTCAAGTAAAATTAAAGCACACAAAGTGGACATTCAAACAGTGAGGCTGCAAATAGTTCTGTTCACTGATCCAACAAAAACTTAGCAACATGGTTAGCAATCCTACACACTTAAACATACATGCAGTTATATACTTTAGAGCACTTTCTTTTCCTCCTTTTGCTTTTTAATCCATTATCTGTTTGGTTATATCATGTTTCATCTTGCTCAGTACCTTACTGATCTGTTTTGTTATTTACTTTTTAATCACCTTATATAATTCTGTTGATTTGCTTTTGAGTTTCTCCTCATCAGCTTTGGTGGAGTTGGGAGTTTTTGGAGGTATTTTGTTACTTTTTTGTCTTTTTTTTTCTTTAAAAAAAATTTTTTAATTATTATTTTGAAGGTAGTAAAGTATAACAGAATAAGACAGAACAAAGCCAATTGAGAAAGTGCAGTGAAATTGATACAGGACTTCACAGCAGGTTACCAGGATAACAGTAATAGATACTATATAGTATATGTTGTTATCTTCACAACAGTTGTTCTTTCTATCAGGTATAGCAAAATCAAAGGAATACAGAACATTATAGAACTTGTCAAAACAGAGTACTGAATATAGCAGTACAATTAATTGGAACAAAGCAAAACAATGATAAAAATATTTATCTTCAAAGAGATGGTACTTCTATGGTATTTCCTTCGAAATACCTCTGTTTGCTACAACTGCATACGGTCAACCTCCCAAGAGCTGCTCACGCCTCTGGCTCCCATCTGCTAAGGGGGGGATGGGATGTTTGATTCTCAGCCAGTGGACCAGTAGGCACAGGGCTGCTTACCAGGGAGGTGGGCTGGTTGCTTGGTTTCCCGGCACCCTAAGTTTCAACATGGAGCAGATCTCAGGAGGCACTAGTGGTTCTTGCCCTGGGGTGGCCACAGCTGCTTACCAGGGTGGCGAGCTGGTTGCTTGGTTTCCTGGCACCCTCTGGGTGAGTCTTCTAAAGCTTAGGCTTGGCAATGATGATTTATACATCACACACACACACACACACACATACACACACACACACCAGGAACAAATCTGGAGAAAAGCAGATAAATTTAACTTCAAAATTACCCTCATATGCATCAAAGTATGTGACCGAGAAAGTGAAAAGGAGTTAGGATGTTGCTAAGTAGTAAAATACATGTCTATTGTGTATAAGGCCTTGGTTCAATCCTCAGCACCATTACTAAAAATTAATTACAAAAATGAGAAGAAAATCTAAGGAACCTGTGTCAATGTAACAAAACTTTGTAAATTTTTATTTGATTGGTGCAGATGAAAACAAAGGAATTCTGGCAGTCACCAGAAAATGAAAACAAACAGAACCAATTGTCTCTGAAAGCTGCTAAAGAATAAGTTGGTTTCTTCCCCATGAACTGGTTTTGGCCATCTGGCTTCCAGAACTGTGAGAAAATTAAATGCTTATTATTTTTAATTCCACATACTTATGTTTATTGCAATAACTATAAGAAAATAGTCCAAACATCTTTATCATATTAAACCATTGGTTAGCGTGTATGATGTTGGTGTACAATTTTTTAAATAAACAAAAAAGTGTTTTTGGTTTAATTCTCCTTAACTTTCATTCACTCCTTCATTACAACCTTGTACTGAGCCCTAATTTTCTTCTAAGTATTAATCATTGTTAGGGTATATATATATATATATATATATATATATATATATATATATATATTTCTAGAAATTTTATTCTCCTGGAGGAGGAATAGTATGGATAGAACTTTTATTTTTGCTGGAGAAACAATAGTAAAAACAAAACACATATAAATAGTCTATATTTTGATCAATATTAAAAACAAAATAAATTTTTAAAAACTGTTGGTCTACTCAGTATTGAGGATATCAGCTTACATGAATTTCCTCCCTCATTAAGTCACTACATCATTAGATACTGTTAATGCCTCATGAATCAACATTAGACTAGATCCTGACAATACAGACCTGAGAGAGAAGACGTGTTTGCTCTGAGTGTGCTATGTAGTCAGTAAAAACTAAATCTGTAAAAGCAAGTCAATACTGTTAATAAACCTTCAAACAGTTTTGTGGGGGAAGTTTGACAAAGTAGATGATGAAATGAAAGAAGGATAGGAGAAGGAGCAGAAGGGGAGGTAGAGAAGACATTTTGAGCAGCTGTTCCGTGCTGTGTCTGTATGTCATTTTTCCCCCAGTGACATAATTTTGTGAGGTGAGCTGTGATTTCTTCAATGGAATCTTAGAATGTTAATTAACTTGCTTTATAGCTTGGTTAGATTGAAATGAAGATTGAGCTTTCTTCTGTGTCCAAAAGTTGTGCTAATTGTATGTGTGGTCACCATTTTAATTACAATTTGGAGGCTAGATCGGGATTCACAAATAAACAATTGTAAAATTAGATTGAGATGGAGAACTATGATAGCATTTTAATTATATGACCTATTCTCCAACTCCTACCACATCCAGACTTTCTTTTGGTATATCTCCATATTAGTGAGAATAAATGATACTATCCACCATTCTGACCTAGCCGTGGCTAATGATGGAGATTTTTCTTGCTCACACATTGTTCAATATTTGTCCAGTGGAAACTTGTACATGGACTCAGTGACTCAGGCTGTTTCCACGTAGTGCATTCATCTGCCCTCTGACTTCTCTTTATCCAACCATTGACAAAGAAAGAGAAAGCACAGGATAATGGGGAGGATTCATGAGTTGCAGTTGGAAGAGGCATAAGTGACTTTCACATTCATGGACAAGAGCATGGCCACAAGGAATCACAGGGAAGCCAAGGAACAGGTGTCCATGAGTAAAAAGGAAATAGTTTGAAAACAACTACCCAGTCTTTTCAATTGTAATACTTGTGATCATTATCTACCTCCCTCCCTCAGAAGACAACCCTAAATACCAACTGCTTACTATGGTATGGAAGGATGATGTCCTGCTCCTGAAGAGCTCAGATGGCCCTCTCTGTGCAGGCCAGCTATAGTTCCTGTGGTCTAGTACCTCATGAACCTGAACAAAACTTCACTCATTTTACATTCACAGCTACTATCAAATATTGGACCAGAATAAAGATAAGTTGAAAAAAAGTCTCCCTTTTATAAAAGACAATAATTAAAGACTCATTGGCCAATTTTGAAATCTTCCTGAATTGACATTACAAAGACCTCTCAACTCTAGTGATGGGAAATAGTTCTTTATAATGCCCTGATTTTTCTCGTGGGGTGGGGAGGGGCTTTATTTTTCACTATTTTCTTTGATTCCAGTCCAATTTTTTTCATCTCCACAATTCTCTATTGCCACTTCTGAAGTATAGTAATGAAAAATCCATGTCCAATGCAAAGTGATAAAAGGAGGTTTTTGCACTTGCAAGAATAGAAATCATTTTCATCACTGTCAGTTCAACAAGAGTGCAAGGGCATTAGAAAGTAAATCTCTTCAGTAAAATGAGTAAATACTGAGTCAGTGTACAAGAGTGCAATTGTTTAATTAAATTTTAATTTCTGGAAGTGGAGAGATATTGTGACTAGTCTTCTGGTATACTTGTGAGTCTTTAGCTTCAGAAATGAATGCAAACAGCCTGGAGAATTTCAAAGAAAGAATTGCTCATGGTTAGGAGTCAATAATTTCTCAGAATGTTAATTTCCTGGAAGAACTGGAGTCATTATTGAGTGAATGTTTTTGAAATGTATAGAATGTAATAGGTTACTCCCACATACATAATTTGGAATTATTTTAGTGTTTTAAAAATTGTTAAACAGATTTTAAAGTCAAAGCTCACAGTATCATCTTCAGTGAAATAAGCAGATAACACCATGCCTTACAGTTTCTATTCAAGCTGAAGGACATAAATCATTAGATGAAAAAACAAATGCCAGAGTTTAAGATTGGCATGATTCTGAAGAATAAAGCAAGAAGAGGAAAGGATGTTCATGTAAGGACAATGACCACTTATAAAGTAACTAAAGAAAGGTCCTTATGACCTTTGAGTGTATAGAATGAAAGCAATGACTTCAAAATAGTCCATCGACAGAGAAGAGCTCTGAGATAGAGGCATGGCAGGAGTTCTCTGAGAATAGTCAGGAACCATTGCAAAAGTAGTGGGATGAATAGGCAGGAGAGCTATGAGACATAATATTGCTCAACTGGAGTGTCAATAAAGTAGAAACATTTCAAAGCATTTATTGCTTAAGAAATAGAGAACAACATTATTGCTAATATCACTGTATTTTCCTTTGTTTACTGAGGCACCCTTTTCTGTCCATGCTGCATCCTAGTCCATCCACGCCTTGTGACAATCGCTTCTCCAGGAAAAGGACACCGCATGTGGGAATTGGGTGCGGGGATCTTGGAATGTTTTGTACTGATAATTGTAATTTGTGTAGTTCACATGTGTATGTTTTTATGTAATGCTCAATATGGAGTCCAGGGTGGAGACTCCAGGGGGGTTGCTGGAGGCCCTCTAGATAACCCCTTTGTGAGGACTGGTTGTGGGGTTTTGCCTTCTGTGAGTAGTGTGAGAGAGTTTATGCGGGAGCTTTGGGTGGGAGAGCTCATGGAGGAGGATTTGCGGGGTTCCTGTGAGACAACTGCCCTGAGACACTGGACAGGCAGCCAAAGACGGGC
>PVLA01013975.1:0-33430 GCA_004027455.1 Hydrochoerus hydrochaeris
TCTCTCTCTCTCTAGAATGTCCTTCAGTATTCTCTGTAGGGTTGGATTGGTGGTCACAAACTTGCCTAGTTCCTCTTTGCCATGGAAGCATCTTGTTTCTCCATTAATTTCTAGTGACAGTTTTGCAGGATACACCACTCTGGGCTGGATGTTATTTTCTTTCAGGGCTTGGAATACTTCACTCCAAGCTCTTCTTGATCTGATGGTTTGTGTCGAGAAGTCAGCTGTGATCCTGATGGGCTTACCTTTATAGGTAATGTGTTTCTTTTCTCTAATGGCTTTTAATATACTTTTTTATATTGAATTTCTGGTATCTTGATTTTTATATGTCTGGATGTAGATCTGTTTTGGTTGTAGGTGGCTGTAGTTCTGTATGCCTCACATAACTGAATGTCATTTTCTTTTCCCATGCTTGGGCAGTTTTCCTTAATTATTTCTGTGAATAGCCTTTGTAATTCGCCTGTATGTATTCCTGCTTCTTCTTTCACATTTCTTATCCTTAAATTGTAGATTCTCTTGTCATCTTCTAGCCTTTGTATTGTTACTGCCTGTTTCCTTGTTATTTATAAGAGGTCTTTCCTTTCATAATCACACATTGCAAACTTGTCTTCAAGTTTTGATAGTCTATCCTTAGTTTCTTGTAAGGCGTTTTGCCAACTTTCAATGGAGTTTTTAATTTTCTGGTAGTCTTTTTGAATCTGCTTCATGTATTCTATATTTTCTTTATATTCTTTATTGAATGTTTCTCTCCTTTTTTTGTGTTCCTCCCTTCTTCCATCTGTATCTTCCTGAGAGATGCTTCCTGAGAGCATTTCTTTTATTATTCTACTCATATCTTGCTTTACCTGATTTAATATTTCAGTTTTAATCTTGTTTACAAGGTCCCGAAGATATCTCTTAATGTCCATTGAAGCCATGTCCGGTGTTGCATGTTTGCTGCCCTCAGTCTCCCTTGTTTTTTCCTCTCTTGGATCAGTGTTCTCAGGGTTGTGGGCTGGGGGCCTCCTCCTGCCTCTCTCTCCTGTCATGGCCCTGGCTTCCTCCACAGAGGTTACAGTGCAGGTCCCAGCCCCCTTCCCTGTTGGCCAGGGTTCCTCCAAAGCATGCTGGTGAGGGACCTCTGCCCTCTCCTGGCTGCTCTTGTCACTGAGGTGTAAGAAGCAGCTGTGTATGCCTGCCCCTCCTCACCAGGCCAGCCAAACTTCAGGGGCCTTCATCCAGTTAGTGCTTGCTAGGTGCTGGGAATTGATTTGGGACAGCTCACTACGTCCCGGCCAGGGGCATGGCCCAGTCCAAACAAATCCCATGAATCTGCTCTGGGGAGGGAGCAACTGACTGAAGTCACTGTTGCTCCCAGTTCAGGCTCCTCCTGCCCAATTCCAACATGTCACCCATTTGGTTGCCCCCTTCCCATGGGGGGATCTCATTCCCAGGACTGACCGTGGATTAATGAAGGTCCCTTCGCCGGCTCCACTCTCTGTTGGGCTCACCAACCCCCGACTTCAGTGCTGCTCTGGTTCCTGTGAGTGGCGGGGGGAATGAGTTTGGGTGGCTCTTCTGGCCAGCTAGGATTCAATCTGCTTCAAATTCAGGCCAGTGCAAACTTAGTGGGTAGCTGCGAAAACGCTGTGTCCTGTAATTTTTAGCTGTTACAGTTGTAGTCCCGACGTATTTGAGGAGCTTTTTTATGTTTTAATTTCTTCCTCTGTCAAGAGGATCCATCTCCCTCTGTCTGGGTCTCTCAAGGGTGTTTTATTCTGGCACATGAGTTGTTTCTCCTGGGAGGATTTGTATTTTGTTGCTCACTGATTGGCCATCTTGACTTCTCTCTCCTTATTAATTTATTTTTATCTCTTTTGAGATAGTCTTTCTATGCAGTTCAGGCTGTCTTTGAGCTCAGTTTTTAGCCCAGGCTGACCTTGAACTCCCCACAATCCTCTTGCCTTGGCCTCCTGAATGCTGGGGTTACAGGCATGCCTCACCATTCCTGGCTTTCATCATATGTTTTAATTGTTTTTTTATGCTTATTGTATTGACTAAATTTTACATAATGTGCTTTTATTTTAGTGCTTAGTACTCTCTCCAGCCTGGATTATAGCATTTTAATACTTACCAATCTAGGTACTTCTCACCATTTATATTCTTGGTTGGATTGTTTTGACTCAAAAGCATCATGGCAAGCATTGACCATAAATGTGATATTATATCTTTAGAATTCTTCCAGAGTTCTGGGATAAACTTAATTTTTATATTTTATCTCAGGTAATAAATGATGTAGATAATAAATGATGTAGATTACTGATTACCCCTTGCCAGTTACTATGCATTAACTTGTATTGGAAGGGAAGTAATGCTAGGCCCAAAGGATTCAGACCAAAATTGCAGTTAGCAACCAACATTTTTGTATAGATAAGAAGGAAACTACATTAGGGGAACTGCCTTGACTGAGAATGTGTGGTAGCTAATTGGTGACAAAACTTACACTGCATAATTAAATGGATTGAAAGACTCCTAACAAGTTTTAGTACCATCTGCTTTTGCATGGGTATTTTGATTGCTACTGAATTAAGAGTAAACAAAGTTTGATTTTCTGTTAGTGTAGCCATTTGTATTTGAGATATAACCTCAGTAGATATTTTAAAATTGGATTTAGAAAGTCCATAAACAAGAAGTATAAATGAAAGTGCATCATAGATTTTTGATTTGCAATGCTTAAGACCACCAGAGGAAAGCAGAAAATGAGGTTGAAGACATCTGGCCAGGTGACTCACTCTCCATTTTGGCCAAGGGTCTACTACTCTTTATTCTGCAGATGTTGTGAGCAGGATACACCATCAACATAGATGGAGGATTTTTGTATCTTTGCATGATTGTAGTTTATTGAATCACAATAGATTCACCAGCTAATTTCATAAGTATAAATTCATAAGCGATTTTGTCAGTTTTAATTACGTGAGTATCTAGATTTTGCCTGATAGCAATGACTAGGGCAATCACAAGTTCTTTTATTGCATTCCCATCTTAATTACTAGTGTCCATAGCACTCAAGTCATATATCACAGTTCATCCATTAATATATAGGTTTTGGAAAGGCTAAATAAGGATTATAGCAGCCACAACCTTCAAAGTGGCAGAACTGAAAGCAAAGGCGGGTGTCTAAATAAGACGAGAAGTCTGGCAGAGCTTGTTCAAGGAACCTCTGAGCTATTAACAGCACAGAACTCAAGTCTGGGGAGCAGGCAGTTTGCAATAGGCCAGGTGTTAGCAGGAAGATGAAACTGAGCTGGGGAAAGAGAGCTGAGGTTTGGCACTGTTGCATTCATCTACAGGTTAGATAAGATGACAGGTGCTGGTGTATGTGTCCAGACTCCTATGTTGTGTGCCGCTCCTTTGATATGATGCAAATGAAAGGTTTCACCTTCATTGGTCTGGTGTATCTGAGAAGCTCAGGGGTCCAGTTTTATGTAATATGGCTTTGATACATAAGGCACTCCTGATTTAGTTCAATAAATGCACAGATGATAATTTTTCATTACATGATTAATTTATCAGTTTATCAGTTATGACTATGCTGAGCAGCTAGGGATTGCTCTTTTCCCTAATTTCCCTCTACTTGAGTTTGTTATTTTTGTACAGGAATGGCACTTTTTTTGTTTGTTTGTTTGTTTTGGTACTGGGGATTGCACTTGTACTTGCCAGGCAGGCACTTAGGCCACTGAGCTAAACCCCTGGCCCTGTTCTTTTCAATAAATTTGCTATATCCAACATCTACTGATTATTTGTTTGCACAGAGATGTTAACAAGACATTGTGCCTTAGCACTTTCACTCAACATGGAGTAACTCAGGACCAACTACTGAATTATAAAATGGAATCACTCAGTAGGGCACATCCTGCTGGCCACACCAGCCTTTAGCAACTTTATATATTTAGGAGTGGGAATGGCAGCTGGAGAGAAGAGAGTCAAATGAGATGGGAGAAGAGGGATTGAGGTAAAGGGAATAAACACAACTGCCATACCAATGAGAGCTACCATGTAGTGCACACTGTGGCAGGTATGATGTCAATTCCATTCTAATATTAGAACCCCATTTAAGATTATGAATCATGTTTAATGTTAGAAAACCAAAAGAACTGTTTTTAAAGTGATCTCTGGCATCATAGTGACTCTACTTTTTATGTCACTTTTCTTACCTATCAACAGCTATTTACTTCTTACATGACCTAGGGAATCAAAGAGTTGGATTTTTTTGGTGTGCAAGGGAGTAAGATGTGAGAGGGAGCATTGAGCCCAGTGAATTTAAAACTATTAACTGAGTAAAAGTGTTAAATTCTGCCAAGATTAAGTGAACAGAAGTACATACATGCAATTATAAGATGAGGGGTGATAAAAATACAGTAAATAAATTAAAAATGTATTACAGTAAAGGACATTAATCTCCCTCTAAATACTCCCCTTCACTTATAACACACCTACACCATCATTCTTGCCATTTTCTGGGGCAGTTCTGAAAGTCCTTATTCCTGAGTGTCTTTACAAGATGTGATCAAAACAATGGTGAATGCTGCTGCTAAACACCATCCAACATAAAGACCAGCTAATAAAAACATTACCGTGTGTCCTCCTTCACTTTATTCACCAATACTGGACCCATGTGACTTCTGGCTCTTCCCCAAATTCACAATGTCCATGAAAGGTAGACATTTTGAATTGATTCAGGACATCAAAGCAGCCAAGACAGCACAACTAAACACTCATGATAAAGAACTTCCAGAATGTGTCAGGAACAACGGGCTAAGTGTGTTCTGTTAGCAAGAACAAAGGGCTAAGTGTGTTCTGTTTGAAGGGAGGAGGAGCTATTTTGAGGCATTAATGGCATTGTATCTTTTACTATAATAATTTTTAAAAACTTAAACAATCGCCAGATTTTTAGACCACATTTCTATGCTTCAAGTGGCAAAATTTGAATGTGCCTATTATAGGGGGAATGCTGATGGACAGTAAGGTGTTAGAAGAAGTGCAAAGGATAAAATGTTTGGTTTAACCCTTCCTTCCCCAACCCATTTCCTTATAGGTAGACACCTGGGTCTTAGAGTAAGTTTCATTCTGGCTCTACAGGTAAAATTAGGAAAAGATAAACACCAAAGAGTTGAAGTAGAAGAGATAGCAAAACAAACTGTGGCATAATAAAGTAAGAGAGAAATGGCACTGAGAGAGAGAGAGAGAGCGAGAGAGAGAGAACACACCTTCCTTTATCTTGTAGATAGTGTGAAATTTACTTGATAACTTTAGTGATTGTCATAAATGATCCAGTTAAGGTGGTTGCAGGTATAGGCCTTAGAGAAACAATAGGTCATTTGTTTTTGAAATTTTCCTGAAATTTAGATGCCAGTGGTTGATTAAGAACTCTGCTTGATCATAGCCCAGAGTTGAATATATCTTCCATAATCACTGATAATTAGGCTGGCACATTTTAACAGGCAAAGTCAAGGTGTTAAATTGGTGTTGTATATTCCTCCAGGATATTCAGCATGGTGATATTGATTACATGGATGAGAGGAAGGACTTCACTTATGATCCAGTGAACTATAGAGGGTTCCCTGATTTTGCTAAGGAGTTACACAATAATGGACAGAAACTTGTCATCATTGTGGTATGTGTTAGTTAACCTCTTTTTCTTTCAAATCAGATATTTACTGTTTTTTTTTTTTTTTATCACAGCACCTACTCCCACTTCTTGGGTCCTGAAATTCCCAGTGTCCTTTCAATGCCCTCAATTCAAAGCTAATTTTTTATGTGCTTTTTCTCTTTTTAGGACCCAGCCATCTCCCATGACTCATCCTCAAGTAATCCCTATGGCCCATTTGACCGGGGGTCAGCAATGAAGATATGGGTGAATAGTTCAGATGGAGTGAATCCACTCATTGGGGAGGTAACTTAATTGGAAAGCTGGGGCCTGTGTAGGGGCCCTCTCTCTCTCTCTCTCTCTCTCTCTTTCTCTCTCTCTCTCTCTGTGTGTGTGTGTGTGTGATTGTCCTGTCCATTTTCAGATGCGTCGTTATGCTAAGGATAAATTTCTGCTTTGCCCTTTCATCCTCAGATGTCTACCAGCCATCCTTCACACGCATCCTTTACATCCACTTCCATGCCTTTCACAGCCAGTTCCCATTAAACAAGAACTGTCACATTGAACATTTGTTCTCTGTAGCTTCATTTGGTAAATCCAGCAGCAATGTTTCACACCTCTTTTTTTACTCAGCTTTCTGTAGTATTTAGTAAGTTTGACCACTTATTTATCAAGTCTCATTTGACCTTGTTGGTTCACTTCTGGTGTCTCTGATAACCGTTTTGGAATTGGTGTCAGAAGGAAGTTGGATAGGGAAAGAATAAAGAAAAGAAAATGATACTAGAATTCATGGATTGTAATGGACCCAATGAAATCTATGCAGTTCTTCCTCAACTATTTCTAGAATTAAGACTACAGAATGTAATAAAGAGAATGAACTAGATTCAAAGATCAGTAAATCATACAGAGCTTTTATCCATGGGTTTATTTAATAAGGATTTAGCTTTAAAAAAATAAAGTTTTTTAGGGCCAAGGATTTAGCTCAGTGGCATAAGTGCTTGCTTGGCAAGCGCGAAGTCATGAGTTCGATCCCGGTACAAAAATAAATAAATAAATAAATAAATAAATAAAGTTTTCATGTGGGTGTGGTGGTGCATGTCTGTAATCTCAGCACTCTGGCAGGCTGAAGCAGAAGAATTACAAATTCAAGCTTCGCCTGGGCAACTGAGCAACTTAACAAGACTGTCTCAAAATCAATAAAATAGGGTGGTAGTGTTGGTAGTGGTGGCTGAGGATGTAACAAAAAATAAAACAAGGGCTGGGGATATAACTCAGCAGCACAGTGCCTTCCTGGCCAGCATGAGGTGCTTATTTTGGGTCCCTATACTGAAACAACAACAACAACAACAGCAAAACAAAAACATTTTCTTTAACTGTCTTTTTGATAACTCCTCATATTTATTTTCAGTATTCCATATCCTGAGTGATTTACCTTCCTAATTTAACAGGACCTGAGCCTAGCCACCTCTGTCTCCATGAATAAATGAGTGATTTCTGTGCATAGTTCTTTATTTTAATTTTTATTCATTTAGTTTATCCTTACTGGTGTTTTCCTTTTTTCTTCCACAGGTCTGGCCTGGAAGAACTGTGTTTCCTGATTACACCAATCCCAACTGTGCTGTTTGGTGGACAAAGGAATTTGAGCTTTTTTATAATCAAGTGGAGTTTGATGGAATCTGGATTGTGAGTTCTTAACACTTTGATTCTTAGCTGACAAACAATCAGACAGTGCATCTATGCGTATGTCTGTGTCTGCCTGTGTCTATGTCTGTTTGTGTCTATGTCTATGTTTATGTCTATTTCTGCATCTATGTCTATATCTGCGTCTATGTCTATATCTGCATCTATGTCTATGTCTTTGAGTCATGGGGCATGAGGAGGGCAAGAATAAATCAAATATGGCAGAAATTACTAGTGCTCCTTATTCAAATAATCCTACCAAAACATGAAACCTAGAATCAAAATTATGGTAAAGATGGAGGGAACTCAAGATTTTTTTCCAAAATAATCTGATGTCAAAGTAGCTCATATACTCCTTACATCATCATAAAGTACATGAGTTAGCCAGTTGCCAGTTTAAGGTTGTTTCATTTTGGACACGTTTGACAAATCTATCAGAACCAAAGAACCCATGTGCATGCAGAAATGATGTTTGTTCTGAGAAGAGTTGGCTTGTATAATGTCTCTTGTTTCCAAATGGAAACAAATGCAATGCAGCTGATACTGAGAAAAATTTAGGGAGCTCTAGAGTTGAACTTTTTCAATTTATAAGAGTACTGAAGAAAATTCAAACCATACAAACAGCTAAAAAATGAAAGCAGGAAGCCTATAAATGACAGTAACAAAAGATAGCTATTATTAATATTTTGATGTCTCTCTTTCTAGATTTAACATTTTCATAGCTTTGGCATATGCTTGCACTATCTCTTTCTTTATAGAAACATATTTATATATGTCTTTATATATATATATTCTTAGATATATTTGTGTATATAGAGACTATAAGTTAATATATATGGCATCATATATGTTGAATTTTTTGCCTAATATATTTGGAAGCTGTTTGTGTTTAGTAATTTTGTATATATATATATATATATATATATATATATATATATACATATACAGTTTTTAGAATTTCTTTAAATTTATATTATTATATTACATATTATAATATAATTAAATTATATATGTTATATTTAATTTATATGAATATAAAGTATATTACATATAAATTTGAAAGGATTCTGACAACTTCTCCTTGAGGTCTTCTCCTTGAGGTAGAGAGAATGGTAATGTCTATTTTATTTCATGTACACAACTATCCTTTTAAAGAAAGAAATATCTGAAATAATTTCTCTGATTCCTATAAAAAAGGAAACCATCAGTATAGTATCAAGGAACTTTTTTTTCTAATCATTTTTGCTCTTTGTCCTGTAGGATATGAATGAAGTCTCCAACTTTGTTGATGGTTCAGTCTCAGGATGTTCCACAAACAATCTCAATTATCCACCATTCACTCCCCGTAAGTCCTTCCTGGTCAGCTTGATTGAAGCACTAATACATATTTGGTATCATGAATTCATAAGGATAGATCTGAACAATCTGTCAAGGGAGTTTATATACATGAACATTCATAAGGAAAGAGAAATGTGAACAACATATGAAAAAATAAGAAAGAAAATGGAAATACCCTAAAAAGGCATTGATTCAAAATGGTCAATCTAGTCTTTCTTCCTGCAGTACAAAGTATTTCCAGTGTAACATGTATAGAGGACATGGGGAAAAAGCTAGAGGCCAGTGGTTATTTTGTGCCACTCCTAAGTGTGCACTGTGAGGCACTGGTGTTCAGGTAAGGGCAAAATCTGATGATGTCCACAGTTTGAAGGACAGACATGGACCACACAGTTAAAGCCAGAATCTATGGCCTGGGAGGTCAGGTAATATGTTGCTCCTAAGATTGAACTTTGAACAACAGTATCTCTCAGGGTGTGGTCTTATAGTACTGGTTATAGTTTGAAGAAGGTTATAGGCTCAAGAACAAACTGTATTCCTGGTGTAGTGATGCATGCTTGTAATCCTAGCACTTTGGAAGGCAGAGACAGGAGGGTCATCATGAGTGTGAGGCTAGCCTGGGCTTCATCAGTGAGTTCAAGGCTAGCCTGCACTACACAGTGAGACCCTGTCTCAAAAAGAAAGGAAGAAAAAAAAAAAGAACAAATTGTGTCTTAACTGAGAAAATAAAAAAAACTACCAGATTTGTAATACCTTATGATGACTTAAATACAGTGGGCAGGGAAGGTCAGAATCAAATACTGAGGGGCTTGAGTGTAAAGAGTTTACAGTTCACTCTTTCAGAAGCTATTTATATTTTAATTAGAGAAAGTACAAAAGTTAAATGGTTTTAAGAGTATTAATCTGACAATATGCAATATGAATTATGAATTAGAAGATAAAGTAGATCTGAAATAAGTAAGTCACTAAGAAACTATGGCTATAATCAAAACCCAAAGGCAATTTGGATCTGAACCAGAGTGGTGCAGTGGAAGCAGAGTACATAGGTGAAAGCAAGATTGGAAATTATTTTTATAATACATGGTCAGGGGAAAGAAGGAGTCAAAAATTAAAGTACACTTTCGTCCAATACCTCTATTCTTGGAAGACTTAATTTGGCTTAAAGAATTCAGATTGGACCTCCAGACTAACTGAATTCCCTTGCTTCAGGATGCCTGCCTCCAGTCAGAGCCCCGGTGGGAGGGTGTGTCGGGGTCGGCACAATTTATTTATATGTTGAAGAAACTGTTTTAAATAAAGTGTTCTGGTAGTAAGAAAGCAGAATGATTGCTCACAGGATGACCACAGTAAGTACCTGCCTTGGGAGCCACCTTTTCAGGTTCTGTGACAGTCAAGGAGCAGGAAATACATGTTCATGTTCACTGATTGTCCTTTTGCTTCAGGAATCCTAGATGGGTACCTGTTCTGCAAGAGTCTCTGCATGGATGCAGTGCAGCACTGGGGCCAGCAGTATGATGTCCACAACCTGTATGGCTACTCCATGGCCATCGCCACAGCAGAGTGAGACCACTGTTTCTATGGGCTTATTCATGATTAAGTCATGGCATTGCTAGAAGATGAGTGGCTCATATACAGTGTTTGTTAAAAGTCACTCAAATGTGGTTATTACTGAGTGAGTGAAGAAACTGTCTAGAACAGGGAAGAAGGGACCCAATAGATATTTGTAGAACATGTAAAACAAAGAAAAAATGTATACACAAGTTGAGTGGATAGTTGGAAGGAGCCAAGATAAGCCAAGAAACTTATCCAAGTTCTAATAACCAATAACTGGCAAAAGCAAAATTTAGCCCCTTTTTTCTGAGTCTAAAACTAATGTATTTCCTATTTTTGTGCCTGGGTAGAGACTAGTATAAGGGGTTAACTAACTCCAAGATCTCTGTGTGCTTCTGGGTTTTACATTTTGGCTCAGCATCTTTTTACAATGTTGTTTTACTTGTGTGTGGAATTTAAATTCTATAGTGGGGGAAAAATATCTGCCACTGACTACACCCACAGCCCTATAAAAGTTTTTACTTATATATACACAGACTGGTAGCTTAAAAATATAAATAAAATATATTTATATAAAATATATTCATGCATATGTACTTTTAATATGTATTTCCTTATTACAAGATTGTTACCAATGTTGGAAAGAATTTATCTTTCAAAAGACTATTTATAGGTCCATTTTTGTGTGTCTGAATTCTTATGATGTGAAAGATTAATTAAATATATCTGTGAAAAGTTAAATTTCACTTTAGTTCTAGAAAAATTGTTTACCTCTAGTTACTAACATTTTAAAGGCTGCTTTTGAACTTCTTGAAAATTATGAAGTTAACAATGTGCTTAAAACAAAGCAAAATATGAATGTATTTAAGGGTGCAGCAGTCACTCTAACCTATTTGGGAGAGAATGAGATGAGAATGGGGTGTTCATTTGTTTTTAGTATCTTTGGCATTGTTGTGGTTTCTTAGGGCTGAGACCAGCTAAGATCACACTTTGACCCCCTAAATCTCTCTTCCTTTCCAGAGCTGTCAAGACACTGTTTCCAAGCAAAAGAAGTTTCATCATAACCCGTTCTACCTTTGCGGGATCTGGCAAGTTTACAGCCCATTGGTTAGGAGACAATGCAGCCACATGGAATGACCTTCAGTGGTCCATCCCTGGCATGCTTGAGTTCAACCTTTTTGGTATCCCAATGGTGAGTCCCTATCTTGACCTCTTAGGAATCTTAATTCCTGGATAGCCTTGTTTGGGGAAGCTGAGGTTTACTGTTTAGAGAACATGTACTTCAACATCAATAAGCCTTTTATGAAAATATAAAAAGAAATATTTGTGGGGTTGGGGATTTAGCTCAGTGGCATAAGTGCCTCCCTTGTAAGCATGCGGTCATGAGTTCAATCCCGGGTACAAAAAAAAAAAAGAAATATTTGTATACCTGGAATATTTCTTTCTATTAAAGTATAAAAGCATACAGAAAAGCACACAGATCCTTTATCTATAGCAGATGAATATTATACACTGACAACACCTGTGAATTGAACCATGATGTAAAGAAAGATAGCAATGCCAGCACATGAGGGGCTTTAGCATCTTTTAGTTAAATTCAACATATATATTTATTGAGCTCCATTTTAAGGGGCTGAACTAAGGAAGTATGGCAAGCATGGTGAAACATGTAAACATGGAAACAGACACACCTTTAGTTTCCCAGAAGGTTTTACAATTTAGTGAAAGGAGACATATATGTCAACAAATGCTTATGGCAAGCTGTACTAAAATGGCCAATAGAAATGTATGCAGTTACTTTTAGGGGAGATTCCAAGAAAGAGGTTAACTCTGATAAGATTATGAGGGCCAGAGGGAATCAGGAGAATCTTCATAAGAAAGAAGCTGCTTGAGTTTAAATTAAAAAGTGACTCGTGTGGGAAGAAGCTCACTTTCAGATTAAGAAAGAAATGCCAAGCCAGGTGTTGTGGTGCACTCCTGTAATCCCATTACTTGGGAGGCTGAGGCAGGAGGATCACTGTAAGTTTGAGATCATCCTGGGTGGCAAAGCGAACCCAAGGTCAGCATAGTAAGACCGGGTCTCAAATATACAAAAAAAAAAAAAAAAAAAGCCAGCACAAACAATATGAGGTGGAGTGGAGTACTTGATGCATCTGGAAGAACCAGTGTGTGCCACTGAAGTGGGAATGATGCTGAAAAGCTAGGTTGGAAGCAGGATTTGGAGAGTTAATATAATAAGAAGCAAGAAGGCTCTGGAGAGACTTTTATATAGATGAGTATAATGAGAATTCAGCTTTAGAAAATAACTCTGATATTGGTGTGGTAAAATAATGACTTCAGCGATTTTTAGTTACTGTTGATCAGAAAGCTGTTGTACTCACCTTCACGAAACAAAGAAGCAGGCACAGAGAGGTTAAATAACTCACGCGTCTAGCAGTAAAGCATGGGCATGGGGTATTACCCAGTTCTGATCACACTACGTGAGCCTTCTCTGGAAGAGATGTTAGCCAAGTTCAGCTGAGAGGTCCCTGGGAGAAAGTGAAGGAGCAGAGTGGAAGTGAGGTGTACATGCCGTCTATGTCTTTCCAGGTGGGCTCAGACATCTGTGGTTTCATGTTGGATACCTCTGAGGAGCTCTGCAGGCGGTGGATGCAGCTAGGAGCATTTTATCCATTTTCCAGAAATCACAACGGCCAAGGCTTCAAGGTAAAGCTCTCAGATACAATCAAAATAAATTTGGGCACAGGTTAAGATACAGCTACTGCATCCTCACCAAGAAATCAGTCAATTACTTGCACTATGCTTCACTTATACTAATTTTCCTCATCATTTGCTATTACCCAGAACCTGTGTTATTTCATAAAATACCTTGTTGTCATACTGCTCTTTAGGAAATGACAAGTCTGTGAAAGTTATTTATTTGTACACTTTTTCTACATCACTCACTTTATAATGAGTGGCAAATGGGGAAATATTTCAAAATTATTTACTTGGAAGTCTCCTCTAACAGAGCCATTCTGAAGAGTGAGTGAGACAGAATGAGTTGCAGGTTGTAATGACCACGTAGCCTTCCTTTGCCCTGCTGTGCTGCACAGAGGCAAAAATTATAACCTCAGTTCCAGCCCATTCAGGAAGAAAATTCTTGGTTGTGATGAATGGAAGTCCCTGGATATCTCTGATATCCCATAGCCAACTCACAGTTGCAAATGTTTGTTTCCTCCAAGGACCAGGATCCTGCCTCCTTTGGAGCTGACTCCTTGCTGTTGAATTCCTCCAGGCACTACCTTAACATCCGCTATACTCTATTGCCTTACCTCTACACACTCTTCTACCATGCTCACAGCCGGGGGGATACGGTGGCCAGGCCCCTCCTGCATGAGTAAGTTCTCCCCACACAAAACAATTGTGTTAATATAACTTCAGTGACATTGACCATATCATAGAAAGGTCAAAGTGAAAATTAGAACAATTCAAGCAAGTGTGTGTGTGTGTGTGTGTGACTGCAGTGCTGAGTTGGTATTTATAAATATGTTGCTAGATATTATTGAAGAGAGTATGTTTAAACATTATAACCTGTCCCACTTTGGAAAGAAAACCAAACTTAAAAGTTGGGGATTCAGGAGCTTTTATTTGTCCTGCCACCAACTAATTCTTTGTCTTAGAAAATTCGTATAAGCTCTTTCATCCTGAGTTTTGTTAGTATTTCTTTTTTCTTGTGGTTCTGGGGATGGAACTCAGTGCCTTGTACATGCTAGGTAAGTTTATCACTGAATTACACCCCAACCCTTTTCAGTTTTGGTTTGATTCTGCTGGTCTCCCCTGTAATGCACTATGACACTATTACTCATATCGGGATGAATCTATAATTTGCAAGCAAATAAAAATAGTATATAAGATCTCTAGAATTCCACAGTTATTTTATGCCAGCCAATGAGCATCTTGGATTTCATTGTTTTTTGTCAAAATACAGTTGATTCCATCAATTGTGTGATAGACATAGTCCTCAGGTACACTAATATGTATTCATTTTAGAGATAAGTTTTTATCATCTCCTGGAATTTCCTGTTTAAAAGAGGATAGCTTAAAAATTGCATTCTTTATTATTTTTCATGATAACACCCAGTTTGATAGTCAGCTGAAGTTCTAAAATATATTGGTTATCTTATTTTTTAAAGAGGAATATGTCTAGAATTACATCCTGTGACCTATGTATAACATATACCTAGGAACTTCTGTCCAACCAAAGGAAGAATAGGAAGGTATAGGAATTTGGAAGAGCGAATTTTCTGGGGTTGGTAGAGGTGAGAGGGAGAAGTGTCATAGAGTAAACTTGGGTGCTTTCCCTGGCAGCCTGCAGGTTTTGGACAGGTTGAGGGAAGAGCTGCCAGTAGTACTGGTCCACGTTTCAGTGACCTTTCTCTTTGGTTCTAGGTTCTACAGAGATAGCAACACTTGGGATGTGTACCGACAGTTTTTATGGGGGCCAGGTCTCCTCATCACTCCAGTTCTGGAAGAGGCAAGTGTTCTCAGAGAGACGGATGGTCTCTGGTTTTGTTCCTATGCTCTTTTCACCCCAAACCTTGATTTATCTCTTTATTCCAAACCCATTTCCAAGAGCTGTGGCCAAGTCAGCCTTAAAGAGAATGTGCTGGGGTTTTGGAAACTGGTAGATCTGATATATATTGTCCTCTCTGGAAGGCTTTTTCTTGACCAAATTTTCAACCAATGTAGAAGCATCTACTGGCAACTATAGATTAAAGATTGATCTGATGTGTTGTCAGATTGTCACGGCAGATCATTGCTTGCTCTGTGATGTAGCAACAGAATGCAGCAGGGACCAGCATGTACTCTAAAGTCAAACTGATCAGGGCATGATTGTTTTTTCCACCACTTCATGACTTGTGTGATCTGGGGTGAGATATTGTGCTGATTTTCCATTTGGGGCTGTAAAGTAGATTAAGTGAGATAATAAATGACAATTGGAATGCTTCCCACAATGCATGTTTCATTATTATTACTATTCCTTTGGGATTTTTTCTGAATGGCAAGTTATGGCTTCTATTATCTATCCTAGAGAAAGGCAGAAGAAAGTAATGATTCCATAATAGAGAAAAGAAAAGCATGTCTGCCCTTTCTAAATATGGTTAAAATTTCCCTAAGAGATGTTAGGAAATACATTTCTTTCCCTCAGAGATTGAGTCATAAAGACAATATTTTGTTCTAATTTTAGGGTGAAGAGAAAGTGACAGCATATGTTCCTGATGCAATCTGGTACGACTATGAGACTGTAAGTAGCTTGGAATTTTCTTCAACTCCTTTAGACCACAGCTACAGTTCATAGTCAGTTGTTTCCTAGAGAAACAGCTATGCATTCACAGCAGAACTGCATAAAATGAACCCAATATTAGTCACATTGATAACTCATTTGTATTTTATTCAGCAATTAGATAAAGACAAATGATATGAGCAAATATTCAAGGGGCCTATGGGCAATTTGAGATCAGTTAGAATTTAGATTATCCAGTCATATTAGTTCATATAATCTGTATTATTTGCTATCCTGACACTGGAACAAAATACTGGACATCCACAAGTTAAAGGAAGAGAGATTTATTTTGGCTTGTAGCTTCTGTCCATGATGGGCTGGCTCCAAGTCAGAAACTGCATGGTAGAGAGCCATGGTGCAGGATACTTCTTCAGTCCCTGGTTTCCAGGAAGACGAGAGAAAGGAGAAACCAGGGACAAGAATCCTGCAGGTCACACCCAGTGAGCTACCTCTAACTAGACTCCTGCTCCTAATAGCACTTTGACATTCAGGTAATGAACTCATCAATGGATGAATCCACTGATGAGGACAGTACCTCATGATCCAGTCACTGAAACACAAGAGACTGTTAGAGACATTGTAGATCTAAACCATAACAATATCAAACAGCCTCGACATAGCATAAACATTCTCACAAAATCTCAGCTTGCCACAACACATGTTCTCAATTTTTTTCTTTTCTTATTTGATTGCCTGAGTAGACAGTAATGCAGTCAAGTGGAAAAGGAGAGGCCAGTAGATAACTCAGCACATGAGTGACCAGTGCAGGCACATGTACTGTCAGGCCATTATATTTTGTTTATCTGCCTGCATCAGGGGGGCCAGTTGGGATGGAGAAAGCAAACCATTGAGATGGAACTTCCTGGGGACAAGATTGGACTTCATCTACGAGGAGGCTACATCTTCCCCACACAACAGCCAAGTACAACCACTGTGGCCAGGTACGACATGGCTAAGAATATCTTTCAAGGGCAGGGGTGAAAAAATTCATTTCTGTCTCTCTCTGTTGACCAGAGGATGTTGAACCATCATGCAGAGCAACTTGAGGCTTCTGACATGTGTGTGTGTGTGTGTGTGTGTGTGTGTGTGTGTGTGTGTTGGAAGATGGTCATCAAACTCCTTGGATTTTCCTGTCTCTTCTCAAGAAGCTGTTGGTCTAGTGCTCCACCTAGGTAGATTTTGAAAGACCTTAATCCCTGGCTTTCCACAGACTCTCCAAATTTCTCAAAATGCACAGATAGCCAGGATGGTAGGCCTTGCTAGTTTTCCTGGTCCTGTTGCCATTTCAGCACTGAAATGCTCAAATCTTGGAAAAACTCTCAATTTTGGCCACAGACATTACTCAGTCTCTTTACATGCCTTGGACAGACCATCTGTTCATGGTTCTCTATTCTTGCCTCAGACATTCTCATTTCTAGAGTTGAGACTCACTGTCCATCCTTCTGTAACTTCAACATTTCCCATTCCTTTTCTGACACTTGTGATTCAAAGCCAGGTTAAAAACTACATCTTCCTGTAAACCTCAAGCCTCCCTCATGTCATTGCTTTTTATTTTTATTTGATTGCAAAAATTCTAGACTCTATCTGTACTAAAAGGGATGCAATTTTATATCTCCTATGTCCCTGGAAATATTGATTTTAATAGACTTGAAATTCCTTAGAGGCTAGAAACCAATCTTTTTATTGAACCTTGTTTACTGTCTTATGTTTTTAAATTACAGACTTTTTACAATAATGTGCCTAAATCCAATACAAATTAGGTTCTTTTGCTCTATTGTTCAGCTTCAGTTTTCTGCATAGTGACACCAAAATTATCTTTTTAAAATGAAAAATCTTAACTTGTTATTTTCCTGCTTGAACTGTGGACTCTTTTAGTACTCTAGAGTGTTTAAGGCCAAACACAATCAGATTCCAAGATGACTGTAACAACTGTATCTCCTGCAGTAAGCACCGTAAGCACACAGATCAGCGATGCAAAATATCCTATTCCCCAAATAGGCCCATTGATTTTCCTGCATTTAAATCTCTTACCTATTACGCTTTCCAAAAGAGTTAGAGCCTCCACCATGCTAGGAAGGCATTTTACCACTGAGCTACACTGAGTGACTGTGCATACCTAGTGCTATAGGTGAAACTGGGATTTATCTACAAGGCATTTTCTCACATTCTTCCAGCAGAGGGAGTGTTACCTCTTCCAATATTTGGTCATTTAAAAATATATATTTGCTCCTTAACAGAGCTTTATGTTCTTTTTAGTATTGTTAAATATACCGCTGTTCGTTTTTTCATGCTTTGTGTCTCAATATTCTATTACTTGAAGTTTTAGAAGAACATTAATCTATAGTTATTTCTAACTTTTGTTGATGCTAACCTCTTACATTGTGCATTTAATGATGTTTTGTTTTTCAAATGTGGTGATTTTAAGTACATGCAGACACGTGGACATGTGTATGGTCTCTAGAGATGATTTACTTTCCTTTTTGTTGCAAATCATTGGCTGCTTGCTACTTAGTATCATGGTTTTTTTTTCTTTCTAAGACTCTGACTTCACAGGGAGTTGTAGGTTCAGGTACTGTACCTTGAGTTACCAGGTTTAGTGGTTCACTTATATCTATTATAGACTTTTGCTCTAGTAAATTTCAGTTTTTATTTTATTCTTTATGATTTGAACTCATGTTTTATTTTCTTGTCTTATTTATGGCTATATCTTATATTTGCAAGTTCAGCATTTTTTATTAGGACTATGTGTTGAAATTTATTTAGGATTAAGAAGAACTTTAGTTGGTAAGTGCTTTAGAATATCTACTCTGCTATACTGTAGAAGTGTCACCCAGGACTCCTGGTTTATCTTAACTTTTGTTCTGGCTTTTGTTTTTTACTTTATTTGGTGAATGTGTCTAATCTTAAAACATTGAGGATTGAAGAGGCCTAGGGTTATGATGTATTTATCTTTGTATTTTCTAGACTTCTTAGCAATGGCAGCTCAATACATGGGCTGTAAATGAAAGCAAGTGATTATGTTGATAGGAATATGACTTTCATAATGGAAGGTGAATGGCACAAGAACACAACAGGGGATGTGAGACCAGAGAGGGTCACAGAGGAAGCAGGGAATTTGAGTGTATTCCAAAGGAGTGATGAAGTGAGATCTCAGATTAAATTGCTTTCCTTCTCACTCCTCTGCTACATTCATCTATTTCTTTCTCTCTTTGAATAGTGTTTTGTTTCCTGTTTTAAATTTTAAGTCAGATAAATAAAATTCTTTTTTTCTCTTAAAATAAAATGAAAAAATTAAATAAGAAAAGTTGCCATTGAATAGACCGACCTCATTGTATGGTTTGCTTTCTGAGTATACGTGGTCCTTAGGAAGGTAAAGTGGCTCCTCCTTATGGCTTGTAACGTTGTTCCTGCAGGTAGCATCCCTACCTCATCTTTACAGATCCATTATTGCTTAGGATTCCTTTCTTTTCCAGTCATTTGTCTTCTAAATAATAGTTGAAACACCAGTTTACTGTAGTAGTAACAATGATTTCAGTTAAATGGATGTTTATTGTAATGTTTGGGGTATTTCTGGTTTTGGTGACATTACAGATAGAAGAGAAAAAGTTCCTGCTATTACTTGCTTTGTGTCTGAAAGAAAGCACGGCCACTTGATGCTACTTGCTTTTCCCATTTGAAATTTGACAGAAACATGGGGCAACATTTTTTGGGTCCTTTTCATCACTTAAATGAATCTTGCTTTCCATAGTCGGCGGAATCCTCTAGGTCTCATCATTGCTTTGGATGAAAACAAAGAAGCAAAAGGGGAGCTCTTTTGGGATGATGGCGAATCAAAAGGTGAGTATTGTAATGAGAAGGCTGCTGTCCCCAGCCTGCATCTTTGGCTTATGGCTCTTCACTTCTGCTGATCATTTGGCAGTGTGAGAAGTCTCCCCACACGTAGTGGTGAAAATCAGCTTGGTCCTGTTTGCTGCATTCAGGAGCAGTGATAGATGAAACCACAATTAGAAGGAAAACTCATTTTTGCTTATGAGATTTCTCCTTTTGGCCAGTGATCTATAACAGATTCTTACTTTATTGTCAGTGGTACCTGGAACACACATTTTCTAAGACTGTCTGTAATTCATTCATCTGTCATGTAAATATCTTTACCCAAGATAAGGCAAGGAGAATATCCTTCTCTAATGCACACACATCTAACCAGGCCTGTCAGCAGTTTTCAAGATTACGTATACTAATAATTTTTATGGTTGCAGTTTAGCACTTGGAAGAGAATGTTTTCCAGTTTACAGTAGGAAACAGGGAAAAACAGGAGCTTAGCCAAGGAGACTCTGTTAATAATCTTGTCATTCTCAATCTATAGCTTTAAAAAAGCTTCTCATTTATTTAGTAATCAAATAAAGAGTGAATGCATTTTGGATGAACAACATATATACATATATATCTTGTTTAATGAGGTATATCTATTTATATATCTTATATAATAATTACCACAATCTAATTAACTAACACATTAATCTCCACCAGTGTTGTACATGAGCACCCTTGAACTTGTTCCTTGTATAACTAAACATCTATAACCTTTGACCAGTATCTTACCATTTTTTGCATTCCTCTGTCCCTGATTTAACTGATCTAACTTCTGCTTTTATGAAATGACCTTTTCTCATATTTTACATATAATGACAGTTATGTAGCAACATTTCCTATGTCTGGCCTATTTCACTTAGTATGATGTGGTCCAGCTTATGAATGACAATATGTCATTCATGTTGTCACAAATGTCAGAAATTACTTCCCTTTTAATCACTGTGTAGTATTCCATTTTATATACATCCCCATTTATATATATATATATACCTCCATATATATATATATCCATTTAAATGTAAGTATGTATCATATATATATATATATATATGTTTTACACACACACACACACACACACACACACATATATATATATATATATATATATATATATATATATATATATTTATTTATCTGCAGTTGTTTGCCTGGTTGTTTCCATATTTTGGCAATTCCGGGCCGAAACTGAAAAATTCTAGGAGGAGAAAACTAGGAAAGAAACTCTTTGATATTAGGCAAGGCAGTGTGTTTTTGACTATTATACCAAAAGCAGAGGCAAGAAAAGCAAAACATAACAAATGATATTATTGCAATCTAAAAAGCTTCTGCATAGCAAGAGTCAAGAAAATGAAAAAGGATGATACAATACTGGAAAAAATATATGCAAACCACTTATCTGTTGGAGGTTTAACATAAAACATATAAAAGGAATTCTTAAAATTCAATAATGAGGAAATAAATAATCTGATTTTAAAATGAGCAAAGAACTAGAATAGATGTTTTCCAGAATACAGACAGCTGACCAATAGGTATATAAAAAGGTGCTGAATATTGCTAAACAGCAGAGAAATGCAAATGACAATTTACAATGAACGATCACCTCCCACCTGTTAGGGTGGCTGCAATGAGAAAGATAAGAACCTGCAAGTGTGGACAAGGATGCTGAGAAAATAAGATGAACCTTGGGTGCTAATGGTGGAAATATAAATTGGTAAAGCCATTATACAAAATGGTATCATATTTTGAGGATCCTTGAAATATTAAAAATGGAACCACCATGTATTTAGTAATACTGTTTCTGAGTTTATATTTAAAAGAATTGAAATCAGCATGTCAGTGAGATATATGTGCTCCCATGAGCATTGCAGCACAAGTCACAAAAGCTGAGATATGGACGCAACCTAAAAGCCAACTCATAGATGTATGAATAGAGAGGTTGTGATAAATATGTGCAAATAAATATCATTCAGTCACATAAAGAAAGAAATCCTTTCATTTGTGACATCAAGAGTATCTTTAAGGGAAGACAGCTGAGATTTATTCTGCCATGGACAGGCCAATCTGACTTGTCTTTCTTCTGCTTTCAGATACTGTGGTCAATAAAGTTTACCTTTTATGTGAGTTTTCTGTGACTCAAGTGAGTAGCATGTTTTTATGAATCTTGGCAGTGGGCAATTGGCCATTACCATATATGAGTTGTGTGTGTTATTACATTTGTAACTTAGTTTGTATTAAGGAAACATTTCCAATTATGACTTAACAACTCCCAATAATTTCATCATCTGTGCTATCAGAGAGTGATGAAAGGCAATGATATTGATAAAAACAACTAATGTTTCAAATACAGTTTTCTAAAATGTCTCCTTGTGCATGTATGTCTCTAATGTTTTTTTCTTAGAGTATTTTTAAAATAAACTTTTAGTCCTTGATCACACTTACTAGAGAAAACTGAGGCACTGAGAGCAGTGGGGAGGATCTGGTGTCATCTGTAGCATCTGGGTGATTAGAGAATCTGTGCATTATAGGCAAACCTTTGTTTTTAATTGTTTTGTAGAACCGCTTAGATGTGACGATTTCTCAGTCAACCTACCAGGACCCCAATAACTTAGCATTTCAGGAGATTAAAATACTCGGCACACAGGAACCTACCAATGTTACAGTAAAACGCAATGGTGTCCTCACTCAGTCTTCTCCTAAAGTCACTTATGATCCTAATCTGAAGGTAAAAGTTAGTTTTTTTGAACTTTGTTGTTGTTTCATTTTGTATTTTTCCTAACATGAGTTAGGAAACATGGATGAGTTTCTAAAGTACCAAAGCACTATGAGGTCTGTGGTGGGGAACTCAGAGGACTGGGAAAGAAAATGAGAATGAGGAGATAGCCAGAGCTAGATTGAGACAGGGAGCTTGCTGGGGAATGGGCTGAGGTAAAATGGTCTTCTCGTCCTTGTCTTCTCTGCACCTGCACCTGGGTGTTCTCTCTTCACTGACTTTCCTTCCAGGAAAGAGTTATGAGGAGTGGGCACAAGAAGAGCAGAGTGAGGAAAGTGGGGAATGGCCTGAGGAAAAAGGATCTGGGAATTTGAGGGAGATGCTGACAGGTAAAGGTGGGTGGAAGAAGTCCTGTGAGTTGGAATTCTGAAGGTCCCTGTATTTTAAATACGATACACAGAGAGTCATTCCAGTATGTGCATTCTCAAGAAGTACATTAAGGCAAAGAACTTGGTAATCTTACCTAATGAATGCTTATTTGATGAGATGATAATAGTGAAATAAATTTTCAACACGTGATGAGATCTTACCCTGTCAAGCATCTTATAATCTGCTTGCCTTATACCTTAACATTTTGGAGACTTTTGTCTCCAAATAAGTCTGATTATAGGTACTCAAGGACTCCTTGTATCAGCGCTGCTGGCCCTGTATGATTTGTGAGTGTTCTTCTAAATATGAGAAATCTAAGTAGGAAAGATTTCACTTTAATGTTAAATTGAATGTGCACACATTATAATGTTAGTGGTAAAGTTATGAGTTTGGTTACATAACTTTGAGTACTTCAAAGTTCAAGACATTTTAAATATGTATATGTGAAAACAAACTGAATCCTTTTTAGTCAGATAAATTAATTAACATAGGACAAAATTAACTCTTATATTGTTTGAATTTGGGTAGACAGGAGTTATAATTTGCCTGAATGAAAATATTGTAAGGTGGCAGGAAATCAAAATGAATATAGAGGAAATGTTAGTGCCTGTCTTCTTTGCTATTCAAAGTTCAATGGAATCATTGGGCCAAGTCTCTCAGATTGGGCTAGAGCTGGCCTTGGAAGATGGAATAATGTAACTGCTTTGGGCAATGTTTGGGTTGCAAGTGGCTGGGAATGACAAATGGTAACAAGTTAGTATTTGTTTTTTATTCTACAATTAGAAAATTAGAAAACAGAGAGTTGCTTTCATTGATTCAGTACTTCAAAATTTTCAAGACTGAAGTCTTTTCTTCTCATTGAAAATGACTGCTCAGTTTCATTTACCACAATCCTGATGTAGGATGAATTAAAAAGAAAAAAAGAACAAAGGGTGATGGAACAAGCCTTCAAAATAAGAAAGGATTGTTGGGTCAGAAATTCCCAGTGAACTTGAATTTACTTTTACATAATTATACTTCTGATATGTTCATTAAAAATTTACACATTTAAACTGGGTGTGGTGGAGCAAGCCAATATCAGCACTTGGAAGGCTGAGGCAGGAAAACTGCTGTCAACTGGAGGCCAACATAGGACTACATTGGACTACATAGGGAGTTCAAGGTCGGCTTCATCTACATAACATGGCCATCTCTCAATAAGACAAATGAACAAAAAATTAGATATTAACTGAGCACTGTACTGTAAGAACATATTTTATATACTCTGTGAGGTAAGACTTTATAGGAAGTAGAGATGGGTTTAGTAACACAGGGAAGGGCAAGATGATTTATACTAGGAGACTGGGAGAATGATACTAATTCTCCAAATGTGTTCATAGTGGTTTTGACAAATGAGAACATTAACCACAGAAAAGGCTATTTAGAAAAGAGTTAAACACCAGACCAATACTTCATATGCAAAAATATGAAATATTTGAACTAGAGAGGAGGAGTCAGGAAAGATCTCCAATTTTTAATGTCTGGGCTTGGAGAAATGAAGAAGCAAGAAGTTAGAAATCAAAACAAATGTTATGATTTATATTAACTTGCCAGTTTTTCAGTTGATAAAACAAACCATTAAATTTAAAGTATTCATCTAAGATTCCATACCAAAATAGGAATCAGACCACAGTCATGTTGTTCCTCCAAAGCAGAACAACAGAGACATTGGTTTGGGAAGTGAAGGGAAAGAAGATAAGATCAATTTGGGAGGAGCTGACTAAATAAAGGAAGAAAGGATAGAGAGAGAAAAAAAGGAAGGGGATGATCACAACAGCTTTTATTTAGCTCACTTCTTGTTACACTGTAATGTACGAGTTTTTAAAAATTTTTCGTTATTTTGAAGATAGTGAAATACAACAGAACAAGACAGAACAAAGCCAATTGAGACAGTGCAGTGAAATTGGTACAGAACGTCACTACGGGTTACCAGGATAACAGTAATATGTGCCATAGTATATCTCCTTATCTTCACAATAGTTGTTCTTTCAATCAGGTAAAGCAAAATCAAACCAAATACAGAACATTATAGAACTTATCAAAACAGAATATTGAACACAGCAATACAATTAATCAGAACAAAGCAAAACAGTGATAACAATATTTGCCTTCAAAGAGATGGCAGAAGGAAATCTCCCTTATTTGGTATATTGCATATGGTCAACTTCCCAAAAGATGCTCAGACCTCTGGCTCCCATTCACTACTGGGGGTTGGGATGGGATGTTTGATTCTCAGCCCATGTGCCAGTAGGCTCACAGCTGCTTACAAGAGGGACAAATGGGTTGCTTTGTTTCCCAGTGCCCTAAGTTCCAACATGGTGTAGATCTCTGGAGACGCTGGCTGGTTCTTCCCCTGGGGTGGCTTACCAGGGAGGCGAGCAGGTTGCTTGGTTTCCCAGCACCCTAAGTTCCAACATGGCATGGGTCTTGGGAGACTCTGGCTGGTTCTACCCCTGGGATGGCACGTACAAGTTTTGACAGAGTGGTGACATTTGCTGTGTTGTTACTGGCCAATCCCTCTGTAATACACACAGCTCTGTAAATACAAGTTATAGTGATATGATGTTAATTGGATTGGTGATAGTCTAGTATCATTTCTATTTGTTTCATTAAAAATAGTTTCAGATTTGCAATGCCTTCATTCTGAGGCTGAATTTCCTTCTTCTTCTGCAATCCTACAGGTTGCCATTATCACAGAAATTAATCTTGTCCTGGGAGAAACATACAGAGTGGAGTGGAGCACAACTACAAGGAATGAAGTAAAAATAGACTGTTACCCGGATGCGCAGGGCGTTACTGAAGCAAACTGCATTGCCCGTGGCTGTGTCTGGGAGGTAAGCATGCTGATGGCGTTGGTGCTCACTGAAATCCTCTACTCCTAGTCTACTGCTTCACGGATATATTTACAATCCAGAGAAAGAAAGGGCTTCCAAAAGAACTAGTGTGAGACTAGTTATCAGTGTTTTTTTGTTTTGTGCCAGGGATCGAATTCATGATCTCACGCTTTCCAGGCAGGTGCTTACATCACTGAGCTAAATCCCCGGCCAGTTATCAGTGTTTTTAATAAGTGTTTTCTTTAGAGATTAGTAATTTCAATTTTCACCACTACTATATAATACCTTAGTAAAAAAGTGACATGGTGACATTATCTTCACATAAATTGCCATTTCTATCAGTATTCGGTAACTATGCTGATCTGTGAAATTGACTTGTTATTTCAGGAATCCAGTATCCCAGGGGTCCCATTTTGCTATTTTGTCACCGACCTGTACTCTGTCAGCAACGTGCAGTATGACTCACATGGTGCCAGCGCTGATATCTCCTTAAAGTCTTCTCGTTACACCAACGCCTTCCCCTCCACCCCTGTGAGCCCCCTCCGCCTGCAGGTGACCTACCATAAGGATGAGATGCTGCAGTTTAAGGTAAACACTGTACATGTGTCCGGTACTAACACAACCTTTTTTTGTCCTACTATTTTTTTTTCAGTACTGAGGATTAAACCAGGGCCTTTGCACTGACCTACATCTATATTGTTTTTTATATTTTAATTTTAAGATGGAGTCATGTAAAATCATTCAGTGGAGCTTTACTGTTCAAGCTATACTGAGCTCAAATTTTTGATCCTCTTGCCTCAGACTCCAGGAATGCTGAAATTATAGGCATTTGTAACCACACCCACTCAGTTTACTCGTTTAAATTCAGTGATGTGATAAGATAGATCATAATCCTAATCCAAAGAAAAGCGAGAAATGGTTAACAGAACAGTGTGATGCATCCTAATTTGCATTTAAGAGATTGTGGTGGCACTCAGGAAAATAGCTAGGAGAGTGAGAAATGGAGAGAACAGTTAGGAGCCTTCATTTTTTTTGGTGGGGGAAGGTGAGGGATTGATGCTTTTTATGTTTCCATCCCTACCAGAGGTGGCCAGGGACTTGAAATGAGTGAATTTGCTTGGTTTATCCTTAATTCGTGCTTACTCTGCCTTTTCATAAAGTGGTAGCTCCCTTCCAAATATGTGCCTTTCTGAACCCACTTTTACGCTCCATGCCTTTGTCTTTCTTGTTTCTTTTCCAGAAAGACATAGGCTCATTTTGTACTTAGTCAATGGCTACAAAACTTTAAGACTCAGTATATATTTGTCTCAGAGTGTCAGTACCCCAGAACAGTGTTAGATATTTTCTCCCCTATAATCTCACAGCACTTCTACATAGTTTTGCATTAACCCATATCACTGAAGTGTTGTGACTGGTTCTCTTTCACTTCAAGTTAAAATATGAAATTTTCAAAATAATAATTTTGACTTAATCAGTTTAAATACCTGGTGTCCAGTACAGGATCAAGCATACTCAATAAATCAATTTATACACATTTTTCAGCAAGGACATTAATCCAAGTAATTCATGATTTTGTTTTTTGTACTGGGAATTGAACTCCCATGATCTTGTGCTTGCCAGTAGTTCATGCTTTTTTGGGGGAGTATTTCCCACTTCAAATTGTTTTAAAGTGCACACATAGTCATATACCCACACACAAAAATGAATATATTCATAATTATCACACTGACTTATGAGTATATTTTAAGTACCATCTATATCAAAGTGAGAGTGTTACTAGAGGGCTTGGAATGTAATACAACACATGCAGTTCAAAATGTTACATCTAATATTGTTCTTTGATATGCTAATTAAATCCCAGTATTGGGAGATTAGAGAAAACAACAATGAAAGCATCCATACTCTGTCACAAATGTCAACATTCTGTTAAGATATAGATTTCAAAAGTTTTATCATTGAATAAAAGACTTTCTAAAAAATTGACAGTAATCTGTATAGTGTGTTGCTTTGATTCTTTTATATATAACAAACTAATCAACTCAGGATAATTATTCATCATTTCAGATATCTCTCATTCATTTAAATTAAGAACATTGAAATCCTCACTTCTAATTATTTTGAATTCTATGAAGAAATATTATTAACTATAAACGCTTGCTGTGTAATAAAGCAGCAGATATTTTTCCCCTTATACATATTATCAAAATTTGATTTATTTTCCCTAGATTTATGACCCCAACAACAATCGCTATGAAGTTCCAGTTCCACTGAACATACCCATGGTTCCATCTAGCACCTCCCAGGGTCGACTCTATGATGTCCGCATTAAGGAGAATCCATTTGGAATTGAGGTTCGCCGGAAAAGCACAGGCACTGTAATGTAAGTGGCTGCTATTCTGAATTTCTGGTCACTTACATTTTCCTTGTCAGTACTTTGTCCTTGGATATATCCTGGTTCAAATCAAAACACTGTTCATTTCTAGATCCATGAATACGTTATTTCCATCAGGTCTTTTCTTAAGAACCCAAGAATAATTGCTGAGGCAATTCCTTGGAATTCATTCAACTAATAAATGTTTATAGGGTGCCTTCTCTGTGTCACATACTGTTTTGTGCTGTTGTTAGGACTGAAGGAGTCTTTCTTCTCATGATACCAAAGATAGTTTAATTATAATTTACAGAAGAAGTTGAGATAGTGATAACTACCTGGCAGGAAGAAGAGTAGATTAAATGAGTTGTCAGATATTTCAGCTTTTGATACTGTGGTCTTCTGTGGTCTCTAAAGAAGTGACATTTAAAATAATACTTGGGTATGGAGAAGGATGTACCCACATGAGGTTTAGGAAGGGAAAGAATAGTTTAGATAAAGGGAATAGTAAATGTATAGAAGACAAAAAAGAGGACACTTGGCATGTTTAGCAATATAAAGGTCTAAAATAATACTTGGGGAAGTGAGAGGTGGGGATGAAGCCGGGATATTAAATGGGTTCAGATCAGGTGCAGCTTTAGAGAGTGTAGATAGTGTTTCCATTAGAAGCCACTGAAGAGTGTAATAGAGGAATGGCGTGATATGAGGATCCTTTAGAAACATCAATAAGCACGCATGAAGGGAATGGAGCATCATGGAGCAAGAGGAGAAGGCAGGGCTGGCACAGAGGGTGGCAGGTGAGATGGTGGGAAGTAAATTCACTTTGGTGTTGCGGGAGTAGCAGTGAAAGGGCAGAGCGTTAGAGAAAGTAGAGGAAGGAAGGATGATTTTTGATTTTCAGCAAAGACATCTGTGATTATCTTATCCATGTAGACTTTGTGCAGTACTTGGGAGATAAACAGGGTCTGTTGGGAGAAGGAACTCAGCAGCTCTGCTGCCATTGGAAAGTCAGCTGCTCAATCCCAGTAGGAAAGCTGACATTCTTTGTAATCTACCCCTGCACTTCTCAGCTGGGACTCACAGGTGCTGGGCTTCACCTTCAATGACATGTTCCTCCGCATCTCCACCCGCCTGCCCTCCTCTTACATCTATGGCTTTGGTGAAACGGAGCACAAAGCCTTTCGGAGAGACCTGAACTGGCACACGTGGGGCATGTTTTCCCGAGACCAGCCCCCCGGGGTAAGCACGGGTCTCTGCCTCTGTCTGCCTTCACTGTGTGTGCTTTGTGCCTCCTCTTCGCGGGCTGGATGGGGCTTGTCACACTGTGCTCTGAGACAAGTGGGCCCATACCTGGTCAGCTTTCTTTGCCTGTGTTTAACTTGGTTCTCAGAAAAGGCAAGACCCATCCTAATAACCATATGTGTTGAATTTCTTAATGTGACACAGTGTGTGCTAACCCTGTTTCTCTTCTCCCCCATGACCTTAGTACAAGATGAATTTTGCTCTGAGACAAGTGGGCCCATACCTGGTCAGATTTCTTTGCCTGTGTTTAACTTGGTTCTCAGAAAAGGCAAGACCCATCCTAATAACCATATGTGTTGAATTTCTTAATGTGACACAGTGTGTGCTAACCCTGTTTCTCTTCTCCCCCATGACCTTAGTACAAGATGAATTCCTATGGTGTCCACCCTTACTACATGGGACTCGAGGAGGACGGCAGTGCCCACAGTGTGCTCCTGCTGAACAGCAATGCCATGGGTAGGTGATGCCACTGCTCCTTTATTTTTTGGAATATGGCTTACTCCTGAGTAATGTTAGAATGTGTGTGAGCTGGCTGTATTCAGAGATCACGATATTCAAATTGTGGGAATTACTTTATGTCTTTAAACTTAATATTATCTTCCTTTCCTTCGAGTAGCATAAAATAACAAGAAAAGTGAATTCTTGTTTTGGGAAAAAATCACATAAAAAAGTAAATAAAATCTCCAGTATCCTAGAGAGCAGCTGATGGGAACAACTGTCTAAGTTGAATCAGTTGCCAAACTGTGGGTCTTGGTACTCACTCCGTGTGTAGGATGTGTGAATAAAATTTGTGGGATATGAAGAGAAAAATCAGGGACTTTGAAGAAACTTGAAGCAAACACTGGTGAAATGTAATTAAATTTCCTTTATAATGTTTCACTGCTGGTGATTTCCTATGTTTGACAATGTATGCTAATGGCTCAGTAAAAGGCTATCCATGGGCTAAGCTGTACACAAGAGTCTGAGGAATATTTCTGCAACTTGATGTGTCTTAAATTTTTGTGACATATAAGTTGTAATCCTTTTGAAGAAGGGGAATGACAAAACATGTAGTAAGATAATAAAGCTCACAGAGGGAGAAACATCCAGGGATGGAGCCTGCGAGCTAGCACTTGCATTCCTTGCAGACTGTCTGCCTTTCCCACTGTAAAGAGGAAGGGGACTGTAGGGATGCGAAGCGCATGTCCTCATCATGGAGATTTCCACCTTGGTTGGCATTTCCTATCTTTTCAGATTTGACGTTCCAAGGAGAGACAGTATGAATGTCAGGCTAGTTCATTGCCATTGTTGGCATTTTCCTCTCATTATAGTTTGTTCTCATGCTTTTCCTATCTTTTCAGATGTGACGTTCCAGCCCATGCCTGCCCTGACGTACCGCACCACGGGGGGAATTCTGGACTTTTATGTCTTCTTGGGCCCAACTCCAGAACTTGTCACTCAGCAGTACACTGAGGTAAGAGCAAATCCATTAGCTTATCAAGTAGTTACTAAGCTCATTCTGTGTTCATGTCTCACTTCACATCTAGAGTAATTATTTCTGAGATATAAGTTATAGCTAAGTAAGAAGAGATGCATTTTCACAATCATTATATTGGTAGCCTCTGTGATTATTGTAGTGTGAGTGTAGGAGTCATGGTAGCAATGGTAGTGGTGAGACAAATGGTAGTGTGTGGGTGGTTATGGTGATAATGGTTTTGGAGATGTTTGGTCATAGCGTTGTTAATGTAGAGTAGCTCTAATGGTTTGGATGGGAATGTTTGTGAGTGTTATGATTTTGATGGTGATCAGGACATTGGTGTTGTTGGTGAAGGGATGGTGATAGTGATGGCAATGATGGTTGTGGATTTAGGATGTTTTGGTTATGATTCTGTGGTGATTGTTCGTGTCTCGTAGTGATAGACTGGCCAATCCTGGTGTGCAAGAGAAGGTAGCAGTGTGACTTGTGGCAAGAACCACTTATATAACTCTTCATGTTACTTATATTTTACTTATTGCATTTCAGAGCACTCTTGCATATGTGAGCTTGTGTCGTCTCCGTGTATAAGGTAGTCACTAGCATTATTGTCTGTGACAGGTAAAGAAACAGAAGCACGAATCTATGGCTCAGAATGTAACACAGTTAGCACACATGGAGCCTATTTGCCCTCCAGAAATTTTTTTTCCTTAGGTTCTGTGTACCTGACCATAGACCAACTGTAGGAACCATAGTAAAACCAAATTTCCCCCAATTCCAAGCGTAGCAGTCATCTCCAGCTGTTCTGGTGGCTTAGGAGCTCGACACGTCCTCAGTTTAGCTGTGCAGCTGTACTATTGGTTTTCTATCTCATAGCCCCACGGAGATATTTTTCTTACTGTATGTGCAGCTTACACCTGACTTCTTCCACAAATATTAATATTTTGTGTATTTTCTAGGTGATTGGTCGGCCTGTGATGGTGCCTTACTGGTCCCTGGGATTCCAGCTGTGTCGCTATGGATATGAGAATGACTCTGAGATTGCCAGCCTGTATGACGACATGGTGGCCGCCAAGATCCCCTATGTACGTAAAGGACATTGTGCATTAGCTCTGAGATACTGGTGCTAACTCATTCATCTCCCTCTCTGAATTTGTTTGTTGGACATTTGTGAAGTTGTACAAAGATACAAAGTTGTTTCTCACATGATATCGCAGGATACCTCATCCCAGCACTGTAAGGCAGGCGATTCCTTGTTCCCTTTTAACAAGAATGAGCCAGGCTTTCTCTTTGTGTCATGCTCCTTTCTTTCTCTTAGGTGATTTCAAGAGTTTTGTGAAAAAGTTCTTCATTCCATAACGTTAAGTATGCCTCAGCAAATGAGCCCTGGTGGCTGATTACAGCTATGCATGAGGCTAAAGTTGAAAGGTCAGCACCCGAGGCTAGCCTGGACAACTGAGCAAGATCCTGTCTCAACATGGCATGCTCAAATGGCTAGGGATGTAGCCCAGGTTTAAAGCATTGTCTGACTAGTGCAAGGTCCTCTGTTGAAACGTCAGTATTACAAACAAGAGAAAAGAGGAACAAAACAGAAAAGAGAAAGATAACAGAACATCCCCCAAAGAGTAGTTTTGTGTAATTAAAAAAAAAAAATGACTCCAAATACCATGAGACCTTTACAGGTGGAGGCATGTTCTGAATTCTAGTGCTTGGTGTGCCACTTCATTTTATCTGTGTAGGACTCCTCAGTGCCTGCAAGGGTTTGTGATAGATTCTGCTAGGCTGGGGTTTAGCTACATCCTCCCAACTTGTTACTGGAGACAGAGAAACAAGTTATCGCTCCAAGAGTAACTTCTACTTTCTGCTTCTGATTCCACCCATAAACCTCCTCTTCCTCTTTTGCGTGTGCCTCGAGCCCTTTCCAGTCCCCAGACTCCACAACCACCCAACCCCTAACTCCAGACCCCCGTCAATCTTTCCATCTCCTGTGTTACACAGGAAGATGCTCCTTTACTTCAGCAGTTAATAGGCCTTTTGCCCACCTCCCAAACTCCTCCCCCAGTCAGAACTGCTAAATGTATTAAAACTTCTTCATTGTCACTTGAGAGCCTCTGTACCCCCGACCCGTGAAGCTCTCTCATGCCCACATTAAAGGCCTCATTCTTTGTCTCCTGCTAATCTCTCTCATTTTCTCTGTGCTGCTTCAGATTGCATGCCCACAATCCTGAATCAGTTTGCAGAATGAGTGGGTTTGAAATATCAGATATGATCCATTGAGCCCTTTATACTAAACTAGTCCACTTCATGCTCTGTTGTTTATGATGCTTTCATGAATGGGAAATTTGTGATAAATATGAATTAATGACAGAATTGTATCTACTTACCTCCCACACTGGATATTACAAAGTAATTACAAGTTTCTGTTTAGTCCTCTAGTACTTTACCATCCACTTTGTATTATGAGCTGAAAATTCTCATTATATTTTCTGGACAGGATTCAATGTGACCCTGAGGTGATCTCCTAGGTTAGCCAAAATACCTTCGCATAATCCAAGTTTACAAAGCCACTTTCCCATTCAGAGTTTCTATGTATCCTGGAAAAAGTCCTTCTGGATACACTATCATTCGATGTGTTACTGATTGTCCTAATTTTTATGACCTAACATTTGAAAAAACTAGATAAAATTCCTGCAGCACATACCAAACAAATGACAGAGCTAGGATTTGAAAGAGCCTGAGAGAAACCTTTCAAGTTCACCACCAGTATTGGACGATTGCCCCTTTTCAAATTGGATTGCCCCGCCTCAGCCCCCTCTCTTTCCCTGTGTCCTCCCTCAGGACGTGCAGTACTCAGACATTGACTACATGGAGCGGCAGCTGGACTTCACCCTCAGCCCCAAGTTTGCT